>PISX010027670.1:0-22708 GCA_004024625.1 Mellivora capensis | reverse complement strand
GAGATCCTGACGAGTAGAATTTTGATCTCAGGCTGATTTCATGAGTGATCGGAGTTCCTTGGTAGGTAATCAGCTCACTTTAGGGGACAGGTTGAACCAGAGCCTCCTCCTAGTTCCCCGCCATCTTGTCTCCCTCTGGTTTTGTTTTGTTTTGAGAAATTTCTGGGCCTCTTCATGAACATAAAAACAAGAAAATGTAATGAAGCTCAGGTAAATGTACTATGAGTTTAGGGAGTGTTTTGCTTCCACAAAAATAGTTATAATACTATTTGATCACTTAAATAACACAGATTTCCATTTCAACTCCATTTACATGTTGCTTAATTTTTAAATTTAACAACTTGACTGTCTAAATATTTTACCCATGGATTTAATCTATAAGAGGATACATTTTCCAAAAATAATTGTAAGAAAAAAAAGTTGAGATTTTTTTAATTATAAGGGAATCAAGAAAAGGTAAACTTTTTCCCCTTTAGATTAACATATAATAAATATTTTGAGGTAAAAGTAGAAAACCCAAATCAGGTAATTAAATAAAAATATTTCTAGGACTTAAATCATAAAACTAAGATGAATGTTAACACAAAATATGAAGACTTAGTAATATGTTATTTGTATATAAGATTTTGCTAGCAATTGTTATTATATATTTACTTGCATACAGAGGTTTCTGTTCTTTGCTGTTAAAATTGAAACTACTTTCTTTTATTTTTCTCCCTTTAATATTTTATCTAGAGAGTATTATAAAATATTTCAACAGCAAAAGTGCAATCAATATGATTTGAGCCTCCATCATACAAACATTATAAAAATGAAATTCCATATATATAAGCATCTACATTTACATAACATAGAAATGTAGCCTTTAAACATTTAATCTAGTATATTTTATACTATGTTTGGTCTCCAAGGGTTTATAATATATAAATATTATCAATTGGATCACCAAATTAAGTTTGAATAATATAAATTATAATCTCTAAAATTTAAATTACTTTATTAAGGTCCTCTACATCACATTTGTGAGAAGATTATGAAACTTTCAGGCAATTAAACTTTTGAGATTTGGGTAATGAAGAATAGGGTAAAACATCTTTCAGTGTCTATGAAAATGAGTATATTTAGTTAACAGAATTGTTCTGATTCAACCAGTATCATAAAACAGTTAATAAGTTTTATAAATTTAAAACACAGGTTAAAGTAACACTAAAACTTAAGGTCAAACTAGCTATTATTGTTTATCTGCTATCAGTCAATCATTTATATTAATTTATAAAATGAATCTTTCAAACTTATAACAGTCTTCTTCTTTTCTAGAAAGATGACTGTCCAGTCTGTATGTAGATTGATACTCTAAGGTTAATATTATTTTGATAATACAAGGCCTCAGGAAAAAAAAAATCTTTTGTCATTAGGTTGGAAGAATGGGGAAGAATAATATTTTGTTTATCCCATCTGAGAGTTGTAAGTGACTGTTTTGCATAAATATCACTTCTTTACAGGAACTTACCTAAATATGATAGCATGCACTTAATCTACTGATGTGGAAGCATATGATACCAATAGAATCTCCCATCTCAGACTTACAGTTTATGACCATCTCTTACTGATCGAATGGAATGTGTTATAATTTTGATTTCTTTAAAGCTTTTTTATTAGTATGACATTATGTAATTTCCCATGTCTGTTCTCTTCTTGAAGCACTTATAGTTTAGCTAAATGAAGAAAATCTAAACAAAAAAGCAGTATTACTAATTTTATAGGTGTTATAATAAGAAGCTAAAGAGTGGTAAAGTCTTTAAAGAAAGGGATCAAACTTTTTTATACATGAGGAAGTATTCAGACTGAATCTTACATATAACTATTAGATTGTCAAAAAAACAGTTTTCCTACAAATACTTTTTTGCTGACAATATAAAGTATTAGTAGTTTTATGGTCCAACTGAATACATATCTGTAGAGTTATACACAAACCAGTAAAGATTTTAAACAAACAAGAAGTATTACATTTCCATCTACTTATCAAAGCTCTTTTTCAGAAAAATATAAGAAAATATGTTTATTTTATCATTGTATTAGGCAAATATAGCTTTTATAACACATAAAAGTAAAAAAGTTATTTCCTGACATATATCCAGAATGTTCATTAAACTTTTTACTTTATTTTGATGTTTTCACTTGTGGATCTGGTTGCTTTGATTGAAATACGGAATATACGTATATAGTATTGCTGCAGTCTGAATATTTGTCTCCCCAAATTGGTATGTTGAAATCTTAACCCCCAAAGAGGATGATAGTAGGAGGAGGGGCTTTTGGGAGGTGCTTAGGTCATGAGGGTGGAGCCCTTGTGAATGAGCCTAGTGTTCTTATAAAAGAAGCCTCACCAGAGATCCCTCACCCCTTCCACCATGTGAAGACACAGTGAGAAAGTGCCTTCTATTACGATCAAGGAAATGGGCCCTCATCAGAACACTGCTCTATCAGTACCTTGATCTTGGATGTCCCAGCATCCAGAATGAGAAAAAGATGCTCTTCCTTTATAAGTCACCAGACTCTTCTGGTAGAGAGCAACCAGAAGGCCTAAGCTAAATATATATGTATTTTTTTAAGATTATATTTATTTATTTGAGAGAGAGGGACCGTGAGAGTGAGAGAGAGGATGAGCAGGAAGAGCAGCAGAAAGAGAGAGGAAGAAGCAGACTCCCCGCTGAGCAAAGAGCCCCACTCAAGACTCTGGACTCCATCCCAGGATGCTGGGACCACAAACCCAGTGAAAGGGAGACACTCAACTGACTGAGCCACTGAGGTGCCCCTGTGTATTTTTAATAATTGAGTCACTTATCTTAATTCTATTCTGTAAACAAAAATTCTTTTCTCAGCCTTTGCTGTATACTCCATAAATATTTGTTATTAATCAAAAGATTAATGACGAAGGATATGTAGTATGTTACTGCCCTTCTTTCCCATCCTGCATAGCTGTGTTCTTCTTGTCTTAACTACTCTTTGGCATATCATTTGGAAACCTTCCAACTTTACCAAAAATGTTCTTTGGGCTACATTAATGATCCAATCTATCCGAAATTCACATTCAGAATATTGAACAAGTAGTCCGACTTGGGAACAGATCACTTAGAGCAAAAATCATCCAATCAGGAAAAACTTTTCCTGCGATGGCTGTGGCCTTTCCATGCAAACCTAGTGGAAAGTGGCCTGATTCTAACCACAGGAGGTAATAGAAGCTATAAAGAGATGTAGACAGTGACAATCTGTATGGAAGAAGTCTGGATAAAATGATATGCACCTGTGGTTTCATTTCATTTTTAGATACAAGGTTTTTGAAGTGTTAAGAAACAACCAGCTCAGTTTTTGCAGTCAACAGATACCCCATTTTCTGTGTGGAAATTCTGATTTTTGGTACAGATTAATTTGTTTACATTTTGCAAAGTGGATCATTACCATAAAACTATCATCTGTTAGAATGCAATTCAAAGTACATCTAAAGCTCAATTAAAAGTTTTCTGATGTTAATGAAGCAGTTAACAATAGGCAACCTTGCAGAAATAAGATCTGTTAATACTATCATGAAAACAAACTTCCAACAAACTATGCACTAGAGAGCATGAGCCGGACTGCAGATTGTTTATTGTCAAAGGCTTGACTGGCTAATAAATGCTGGCAATGGCTTGAGTGCGCTGGAATGCAGTGCAGCTGCTGCATTAGTCAGACTTTCCCTTTTCTGAATGCTCTAATCCCTTCAATATTGCATTAAATATGTTTTCAATATTTATCTGGATAAAAATGTGCTGAATGTTGCAACAGTTTAATTCTGACGTTTGTCACACAGGAAATCTGGAAAAGGCAGAAGGTAACAGCATCTTGATTGTTAAAATCTAATGCAATTCCTTTCTCTCATACTAGGAGAGCACTCAGTTAAGACTTTGTGATCACCCTGAGGCAGGCAAATGCCAGCAGTTCTGCAGCCAAACACAAGGAGTTAGCGCTTGGCTGAACTGACTTCACTGACCCCTTGCCATCCGCGAAGATCTGAGTTTGGGCAGGGTGCTATGACGGGATGTCACAGAGCAGAATATAATAAATGGCTTTGGGGCTTGCTATGTTCTATATGGTCCAAATCCTTGACAAGCCAGAAATAGAAATCATTTATTACCATGTCACATATTTTTATTAGGTTTCTCATAAGATTATCCAAACTATTGTTAGCTAATCTACTGGATGGTATATGAGGAAAGTCACTGAACTTGGAATTAAGATGTTTGAATCGTATCCCAGCTTTGGCATTAAATCGCAGTAAGCCCATACATCCCTCACAACCTTTCTTTGACTCAGTTCAATCTATAAAATGTCAAGGGCGAGTGTGGTGGATCGTATTTTTAAGATAACTTTTTGTTCTGTGGCTATTTTTATTTAAAACACCTAGTCATACAAATGTTTAAATAAATAATAAAATCATATAATTATAATAAATAATAGCAGTGTCACTATTAAAATGTTATATTTATGTTTTAAAGCTAAATATTGAAATTGTAAGACTAACAATGGAAAATGTGTGACACTGAATCAGAGAGAATCATATTACACATTTTGCTAGGGTTGAATTTTCTTGCTGAAATGGCAGGAAAATATTGCATTAGGGAGACATTTCCTTGGTTCGTTGGAGGGGAAGCAAAAAAACCTAGAGCTTCTTGATTTGTATGTGCAGAATTTTTAGTTCCCCAAGAACATTTAACTGATATTAGAAGTCTAAGAAGTGATTAAAATCTCTGAACTTTCTGTAATATCACTTAGTTTATTTAATGTAATCTAGATGATTAAGATTTCCCAAAACAAATGGAGAATGTAAATAAATATGTTAGTAGCATATTATCCATCAGTCTTTTTTATCTGTCATTTAGACTACCCATAAAATTTCTTCTCATTGGCCATGAAAGATGAACAACTTTGTCATATTTCAAAGCAATATTTGTTGAGAATAAACAAATATAAGACTTGCAACCAAGTCAATCCTGAGAAAGTGTGTATTTCCACAGATCAAAGTTCCTTAACCAAGAAATACAGTGACTTGATATAATCATTTTTTATTACCTTACTCAAATCTTTGAAAAAGTTCTCTCAAGCTAGATATTGAATAAGTATTGAACCAACATGAATTCATTTGCTTCTCTCATCAGAAGTTGTTTTTCAAAGCCAGTCCTCTACCAATGCATTCAACTCTATTTCAGAAGATCCTATATCTTTTCTATTTTTCATTATTTTCTGACAGTGTACATTTGATACCCTTGGCTGTCACTCTGAAACCCAACATCCACCTTTAATATTAATTCTAATGAGGTTCTTCCCCATTAGAAATACCTCCACAACCAAATTAGCAAAACAATGGTAGTTCATAAGCCTTTCATGGCTTTTATCAAATTTGGATTGGTCCTATAAATTTATTTATTTTCTCACTAGATGAAAACCTCCTGAGGTTTATGATTGCCCTTTAAAAATATTTTTTTTTATTTTTTGAGAAATAAATCTCATATTTATTGAGATTATGACTCGCATATTTACATGCTACACAATTCACGCATTTAAAGTATGAAATTCAATAGTCTTTAGTAAATTCTCAGAGTTATGCAATTATCACTGCAATGAGTGTTAGAATGTTGTCATCACCCTAAAATAAGCCTTGCAGCAAATAACAGTTTCTCTTCTTCCTTCCCCAATGCTGTCAGTCCTTCGAAATCACTAATTTGCTTTTTGTTTCTAGATTTGCTTATTCTCGTCATTTTTTAATAAATGAAATCATGGTGGTTTATGATTGGATTCTTTCACCTAACATCATCTTTTCAAGTTTCATTCATGTCGTAATATATATCAATACTTGATCCTTTTTCATTATAGAAAAAAAAGCTTTCCATTTTATGGATATACAGCATTTTATTTTTCTGCTTACTAGTTGATGGACATTTAGGTCATTTCCATTGCTGAGCTATTACAATTTGGCTATGATCATTTATTTACAACTTTTTGTGTGAATATATGTTTTCAGTTTTTCTAATTATATATTTAAGAATGGAATATCTGGGTCATATGATAATTCCTAGTTTAAACTTTTGAGGTTTAACTAGGATTGAATTTGCCATGCTATTTCCAGGGTGACCATATCAATTTACATTTCCAGAAGCAGGGGTGAGGTTTCCAAATTCTCCACATCCTTGTAAATGCTTATTTTTGTGATTATAACCATCTTAATGGGTGTGAAGTAGTATTATATTATGGTTTTGATTTGTATTTTCTGGCACTTAATAATATTGAACATTTTTATGTGCTTAATGACTATTTGTATGTCTTCATCAGACATGGCAAGTTTTCAACCATTATTTCTCTGAATACCCTTTTCTATCCCTTTCTCTTTCTCCTTTTATTCTGCTACTCCTATTATATGTATGTTGGTGTCTTATATTACTCTGAAGATTTGTTTATTTTTTAAATTCTTTTTCTCTGGGCTCTTCAGACTACATAATCTCTATGGGTTTTTCTTCAAGTTCACTGGCAATTTCTTTTGCAACTTAAAATCTACCGTTGTGCCCCTTATTTATGATAATTTTCAATTCCAGAATTTCCATATGATTCTTTTTTTGATCATTTCTATCTCTTTATTGATATTCTTTGTTTGTTTGTTTGTTTGTTTGTTTTAAAGATTTTATTTATTTATTTGGCAGACAGAGATCACAAGTAAGCAGAGAGGCAGGCAGAGAGAGAGGAAGGGAAGCAGGCTCCATCCCAAGCAGAGAGCCAGATGCAGGGCTCAATCCCAGGACCCTGGGATCATGACCTGAGCTGAAGGCAGAGGCTTTAACCCACTGAGCCACCCAGGCACCCCGATATTCTTAATTTGAAGAGACATCATTATCATGCCTTCCTTTATTTACTTAAGTACATTTTCCTTTATTTTTTTAACATGTTTGTAGTGGATTTTATTTTATGTTTGTTAAATCTAACATCTCATTAGTCTCACAGGAAGTTTCTGCTGACTTATTTTTTTCTATGTATGGGCCAAACCTTCATGTTTCTTTTTAAGTTTTATAAATTTTTGTTGGAAACTGGATTTTTATTAAGACTGCAGCAACTCAAGATACTGATCTTCTTTCTCTAGGATTTGTTTTCTTGCCTGCTTGCATATTTGTTTAGAGACTTGGCTGGACTATTTTGATAAAGTCCATTTCCTCTGTAATGTGAGGCATTTTCTATCACTCCTCAGCAAGTGTAACCAACATTGGTCATGTGCACAGACACCCTACTATACCATTGGTTTTTAACATAGCTCTCTTTCTCTCTTTTTCATTCTTCTCTCTGTTGGTATCATACCCAGCAGTTAGGATCCACTGATGTCAGCTGATGGCTCTACTAGTTTTGGTGTATAATGGAAATTACTCCTCACTCTAATCCAACTAAAACTGAGGCCTGGCAGAATTAGTTTCTGAGGTCAATCTTCAAGGTTTGTTCTGCTCCCTATGTGGGTTTCTTATCTGTTCTTTTTCCACTTCCCTCTGATGGTTTAGTTTGTGGTTCTCATGGTATGATCTGCTTCTTCTAAATTGCTTACTACCAAAATCTACATAATTTTCCAGATTACCTTAGGCTTTCATTTCCCTGCACTATTATAAATACAGTTATTTCTCTTGGGGAGCACTTTGGAGCTCTGTGTTCTTAAGTCATCTTTGGACAAAATCCCTGAGCCATTGATCCTGAGCTAGTTGCAGAGAGAGTGGCCCACTTCTTTCAGAGAATATACTCAGGTTTAATGAGCAAGGCACCATCCAGACCAGTTGCCTTTAGTCTTCTCAGCTTACCTTTCACTGCACAGAACCTCTGTTCCAGAAGCAGGCTGGGGCAAGGATAAATAAAGTCCCATTATTCTCAGCCTTCCTTTCCTCAGGTAGAACCACCACTCTGTGAGCAAGAGCTGAGTGGACAAAAGAAAGTCAGATAGAGGAAGGAAGACCTGCCTCTTCAGCTGTACCATTTGGAATCTAAGCTTTGCAGCATGGATCTTGGGGAAATGATAAATGCTGGTTGCTTGCCTCTCCCAGGGAAATACTCTTGCACTTGTGGTTGCTTAAGGCCGAGGAAATCCCATTATCTTTGCCATACTTACCAGGAGTAGATATGCTGGCACATTAATGTGATATGGGGAAAAGAGAGGAGTTAGTGGCTCAAGTGATTATTGCTATTCTTAAAAAAGTAGATTTTCTCAAATTAACGCATTTAGTACCCAACAAAATATGTTTTATTAAATTGGATAGTTAATCCTACCTAAGAAAATAGAGTAGTGGCAATATCCTTGCACTCACACATCATCCCAGCACACTGTATATTCTAAAATGCTTTCAAATTATTAATCTGTCTAAAGTGTTCAGTTACTGGTAAGGAAGTTGTCATTGTACTTTGTCAATGTATGTTGTCAACATTAACGATGTCAAGATAACATTAGCTACTTTAGTAGTAAATCCAAAACCTCAGTGACCCAATACACTTCTCAGTCTCATAAAATTCAAAAATGAGTTGACTTAGTAACCCACATTTTAAATTGCTTTGGTTCTTTAATCTTCAAAACATGGTTCCAGAAATTACCAATGAAAGATGAAAGGGCATGAAGGATAATGAGTCAAAGGCTTTTTTGACTGAGGCTTGGGACTGTCATTTTTATTTTTTATATTTACTTTGGAATACCAGAATTCAGATGCATGTCCCTGTCAGAATATAAGGTAGACTGGGAAATACAGTTAAAATGATGCTAGAAATCAAAGGGCACATGTTTGGCATTCAATTAACAATTTCTGCTATTCTGATTTCATTACATCCATTTCACCATATTCCTACACTGATTAGTTTTCCAGAGCTGCTAGTACCACAAACTGTGTGACCTAACAATCTGGAGGCTAGAACTCGGAGACCAAATATTGGTATGATAGCTTGCTTCTGAGAGATGTGAAGAAAAATCCATCCTTTGATTCTTTCTTAGTTTCTGACAATTTTCTGGCAATCTTTGGCATTTCTTGACTTGCCGAAGCATCATCCCACTACCTGCCTTCATCTTCATCTGGCATTCTCCCTCAGTATCTCTGTGTCCAAATTTCCTCTTTTATAAAGACACCATCCATTATAAGATTAGGGTCCACCCTACTGATCTCATGTCAACTTAATTACATTTGAAACAATCCTATTGCCAAATAATGTGAGACACTGGGGATTAAGGCCTCGATGGATGAATTGAGAAGAGAGGGCACATTTCAACCCATAACACTACACAAATAGAATATGCTCAACTTCTTGCCATGAATAACAACCATAACTGCAAATTCTCATTAGTAACTGTATTTAGCATAAAGTTAAGGTTCCTCACTTGATGTATGGCTTTTTGTATCATATCCAATATGGCTTCCAGTGTTCTTGTGACCTAAATATTGAAAATAATAAGTTATAAAAAACTCTCTAGGATTTTAGATTTTACCTCCCTTGTAACCTAAAAAGGTATTCTACTAAAGTGTCATTGATGATGAGAAAGATCACAAGACTCCTAGGTCAAAGACAAAGATCCATATCACTCATGCCACATCAGGTAACATGAGTTTCATGCTTATGTCAGTTTCTGTTGACATCCCAAGTCCCATGATTGTGGAATGTCACAGGCTGATGCTGTTCTTGCAGTGAATCTGCATCACAACTTAAAAACTCTGAGCTTATAAAACTCCCAATCTTACAATGACATAATACCAATTTTGCCAACCTTTGCCCCGGTGGGAGATACTGTTGTATCCTTATGATGTAATAACATATTATATATCTATTAATCCTTATGATGTAATAAAATCTATAATATATATTAATATCTATTATATCTATATATCTATATATATAGATCACTATCTATATATATCTATAATATCTATTAATAATATAATATATATCTATTCTTTGCTGTGGAGGGAGACACTATCTCTATCTCCCAAGCTGAAATTCTGTCTTGTGGAAAGAACTTGCTTTTTCAGTGTTTTTCATGGCCCTTGTGTCTATACTCTGGGAGATTTTTTTTTTTTCCCTAACATTACTCTCATGGACACATCTGAAGTGAGTTTTGTGATGAGTACATTCCTCTGTGACTATATAGTTTTCATGACTACTTTTGTTAGTGCATTTTTGGAGATCTAAAGTTTATTTTAAGGCTGGAACTGTAAAAAGACTTTTACATACAGAACTGTGTCTTTTGGTATTATATTCACTTAGAAGATTGATAGGCTATATTCCCTTTGCTGTACTTTGTTTGAAAAAAATAAACCAGTCTAGTCTAGAAATTTCTGATCATCAAAATAAAATGCATGACAAAATGCAAAACTCAAAATAGTTGTGATGGTACATAGATAGATATAGCAGTGTAAATTATCTATAAAGTTCGTAAATAGACATAAGCATATGTGGTAATTTAAAATATAACAAAATTTAATTTAAATTGGCAGAAGTTCTATATTTTTAAATAACTGTGATTGTGATAACTTGCTAGTCCTTTGGGAGGTATCTCACTTACCAATGATTCTAAAGTATTGTGAATAAATAAGAAGGAGAAATTGAAATATAAGAATATTAGTACTTCTTTTTAGAATATTTTTTAAAGATTTTCTTTATTTGTTTGAGAGAGAGACATGTGAGAGAGAGAGCACAAGCAGGGGGAATGACAGAGGGAAAGGGAGAAGCAGGATCCCAGTTGATCAGGGAGCATGACGCGGGGCTTGATCCAGGACCCTGAGCCAAAGGCAGACGCTTAACCGACTGAGCCACCCAGACAGCCTAGAATATTTTTTTATCAGTTAGAAATGTCTGTGAGAGGGGAGCCTGGGTGGCTCAGTGGGTTAAAGCCTCTGCCTTCAGCTCAGATAATGATCCCAGGGTCCTGGGATCGAGCCCAGGCATTGGGCTTTCTGCTCAGCAGGGAGCCTGCTTCCCTTCCTCTCTCTCTCTGCCTTCCTCTCTGATTACTTGTGATCTCTGTCTGTCAAATAAATAAATAAAATCTTTAAAAAAAGTCTTTGAGAGTATGACCAAAACTCCAAGTTTCATTAAAGGAAATACAGTTGGCTACAGAATCATTAAAGAAAAAAACTGCAAGGCTCAAGTGCCATAAATAAAATCAAATACACACCAAGACTCAGTAACATAGCTATATAATTTCCAAGATGTATATTTTAGGGAAAAAAAAACTAAGTTACAGAGTAGTGTATGGTTTTTTAAAATTTGTGCAGACAATATAGGTAAGGGTAGATGCTTATATGTACATAAGTCACCTCTTAAATACATAAAAAGGGTAACTCCAATCGAGGAACATGAAGTAGAACACTTGAACATATGTGCCCATGTATTTGCATGTACTTTGTGTTTAAAATTAATAATCACTTTATCAGTATTTAAATTTGAAAAACAACAAAAAAGAAGCCTAAAAGAATCTATCAAGTAGAAAATTCATAATTATATCTGCACTAAGTAGATATAATTTCTGTGTTGTTTATTATTTCTAAAATTATCTAAACAACTTAAATATTAGTGTACATTGCAGAATTTTACTATCCACATGGAACATCCCAGCACAGTCATAAAATGATTCACATATAATTTATTTTATGTGTAAATTTAACTCTTCTGATCACTATTGCTGTGTGACAAGTTAACCTTGTAACTTAGCATCATAAAACAATCATGATGACTCTAGTCTAGGAATGTATTATATTTGTGGCAGAATAACCTGATGAAAGATTATTATTTTTTTCTTCTAAGTGTATGTGGGAAGAAGAAGAAGAAGCACTTTTCCCTTGATCCCCTAAAAGAGAAAAAGAAAGTCAGTGTGATGATTTGTTTTTGAAGGTCTGAGATTCCTTGCGTTATGGAGGATAAGTTTTGTTTTGTTTTTTTCCTAAAGCGAAGTTCTGGCTTTTTAAATTCCAGGGCATTTTAAGGAGTTGGGAGCAGCCACAACCTAGGAAAGCATAAGACTCCTCTATATTGAAGAACCCAAATAGAACAGGTATGGTGGGTAACTATAGTAAAGGATCAACCCAGAATGCTGTTTTATCCACACCCAACATAAGCCAAAGAAAGTCTTGAAGGGCTCCAGGAGGTAATCTTTAAGTTTTTGTACCATCTTCTCTAAGAGTGTTTTGTCTATTTGTTTTTCTTGAGGCTTTGGGCTACATGGTATCAGTTTGTTCTCTGTAGGGGCTGGAGGTTGAAAGACTAAGGCCCACCCTGCAGGTGTTCACCATGGCTAAGTGACCATGCCCAGTAAAAACCAGCCAACACCAAAACTCAGGCGAGCTCCTCTGTTTGGTGTTACTTCATACATGTTGTCACATATCATTGCTAGGAAGTTAAGCACTGCCTTTAAGATTCTTCCTAGGAAAGGACATAAGGATGAGTATGCCTGTCCCTTTAGGGACCTCCTTATGTACCTTTACATTTGCTGATCTCAATCTGCATCCTTTTGCTATATTAAATTCTAAGTGTAAGTATAATAGTTTCCTGACTCTTGTGAGTTCTTCCAGTGAATCATTTAATTTGAAGGTGGTCTTGTGGATATTGGATATAGTAATATAACAAAATTCTATATCACAGAAGATGGCTGTAGTCAGCTAGGAGAGGTGTATGTATATTACAGGGGGATAACCCCAAATGTGGTAGCCTCCAAAGCTTAGACAGATGTATAGGGAGCTGAATTTAGCAAATCTGAACAGGTCATATTGGCTTAGATAATAAACATTGCAATGGAGACCATAGTGAACTAAAGACCGGCAATATTTATACCAGATTACTGCAATATATAAAACTACAGAGCCAAGAAGGGAAAATGTCCTCAAAATAAAACTGAGCTGAATTTTTCACTACCCAAGTAAAAAGAACCTTGAATCTGTTAGACAAAAAAAAAAAAAGCAAACATACTCCTTACCTTAAGATATAAATACATTAAAATCAATTAAGACTGATTACTCAACATTACCATTTGTTTTATTATTTTTAAAAATATGCTAAATTATTCTGGAATTTAATGAGACCTGGTTGAAAATATTACTGCTATTTTGATAAATATATAAATGTTAAACTGAAGGCATTTTGCCATGCATCTCAAATGATATCGTTCAATATAGTAATTTTATTTTTAGGAATATCTCCAGAAGCAATCAAAAGCAATAAATTAAAATAGGGGATATTCAGATATATAAATATATTCATACACACACACAAATAAATAAATAAAACATAAATAAATTCATCACATCAAAGAATATATCAAAAATTGAAGTATACCAAATATTGGTTGTGATTAAATATATGATAGATTTTATTGGCTTAGCATTATTCAGATATATATATATACTATATATATCATATATATATTAACTTGGAAAATGATTAACATGTTAACTCAAGAAGTAGAATATGAAATTGGATATCTGTTTCATAATTTGTTAATATTTAAATTGGTAATATACTTAGAATGATGAAGCCACACAAGATATGAAGCTCATAGAATTGTTTGGAGAAATAAAATTATTTTAATTACCTTGAGAGGGGGCAACATTAGAAATAGCAAAAAGCACATATTTCTCAGAGACCTATTTAATCTTTTCAGTTCCTTGTGAATTAAAACACATAGGCGCGCGCACACACACACACACACACACACACACAACACCACCATATGCAGACACAAATATTCATCAAGCTAAGAAAATATTCAACAGTAGAGTTTAGCATATTGTCCTATAAGAGAGAAAGAAATTCACTTGTCAGTGAGAAAGATGCTTCTTTCGCGCCTTATGCAGTATAAGATTGAGTAACAAGGGGAACCCAGGAGCAGATAGCTTTGCCTTTTTTTTTTTTGCTTGTTTTGTTTCCTTCTTCTATCTTAATGTATTCTGTATTTAATAATTGAATAACAGTAGTAGCTTTTCTCAAACTTTCCTATCTTAATTATTAGATAGCATTCAGACTTAACGAAAATATTTTCCCAGAAGACAAAAAGTAATGTAAACAATTTATCATTATTCCCACTGGTCAAACATAAATGTTTTCCAAATTGAAGATGGAGTTTTGCCATGGCTTAGTGGAGTTTACCATATGGCGAAGGCTGTGCAATTGTAAAGCTGAATAATTTGTTTTGTGGCACAGTAGAAATATTTATTTTGGATGGGAAGTAGTTTTCAGGAGAAGAGAAAAATGCTGACCAAGTGGAAAACATGCTGGTTTCAGGAGTGGATGTTAAGAGAAAAGAGCAGAAAATTCTTTAAACTTAATTTTACTCCTTAGTTATGTAGGCATAATTGTAAAATGGCAAGGAGTCCAACCCTTTTCATCCATCCTCCTGAGTTTGGTGCTAGTTTTCCAGTCATATTTCTTACTTATATTCATAAATATATTTAGCTATTATTATTTATCAGAAAATAGAATGACCTTCTACATGTTATTTTTCATTTCATTTTTCTTTTAATATCTTTTCATAGCTATATATATATTCTATATATGTCATATATAGTGTGTGTGTGTATATACATATATATATTCTCTTTCTTTTTTGTGACTGCTCTGTATTCACTTTTATGGATCTATCATATTTTAACTATTCCCTTATTGATGGAAAAGTAAGTGGTATCCATTGCTAGCACAGTGCTTCCGTGAACATCTGTACTGTGATGTAATTTCTGTAAAACAGCTTCCTGTGCACAATTAAAAATTTAATGTGTACTGGCAAATTATTCCCGAGAAGACTATTACCAAATTTTATACTCACTGTGAATATGTGAGTACCTAGTCTCCTTTGTCTCCTCAAAGAATGTTAGAAATCTTTAAATCGTTTACCAGTCTGGTGGTTGAAAATGATATCAATGTGATACAGTAATATGAAATTCTGTATTGCCAGAACAGGAGTATGTCAAAGATGCAACAATATCCAGATGATATTTAATCTTATTCACCCAAATACATGAGAGATAGAGATAAATGGTTAAAATATAGATTACATTTACATAAATACTTATATTTTATCAACAAAATGTCTTATAAAATTAGCTATATTTTCTAATATGATGACACAAAATGTTGATTTATAAATTGTGTCTCTCTGATATGAAGTCATGATGAAAGGATAAAATGATGAAAAGTGTTTTTAACATGAATTATTTCATTTACTTTAATTTTTGAGCTACTTGACTGACGTATTTAGCTTTATTGATAACCTGTGACTGAAAATTGTTCAAAAGACATATATACAGCCAAAATAATGCAGTTCAGCTAAGTATTATTACACATGCAAAGCCAGAAGATATAGAAATACAAAATGGTGGCAGTATGACTTAAGTGAAGTCTAAAAGTAACTTGTTTTTTAACTAAATTCAGTTTTTATTTTTTTTTCCTAAATATAAAATTGTTTGCCTTCATGTTAGCCAACACCTCATCTCTCAAGCCAAAATTATATTCTGGCAAACATCAAAATCTATGAATGAGATGGTAAACAATGTTTAATTATCTGTTCATTTACTAAGCATTTCTGCATTTCTCTCTCTCTCTCTGGTTTTAATCCATGTTTTATTCCAAACCAGGATAATAACATGAGCCTTATTTCAAAAGTCACATCTGGAGAAATTTTTAACAAAAATCAAATCTTTGTTCAGATTTATTTGTCCTTGGAAAATGGGCCTGCATTTAAGAGAAATGCAACTTATATTCAATAAAATATTATTGAAATTGTTGAAAATGATTTTGCATTACTAATGGAGACTAAGAAAGCAATATTTTAATGATTTAAGTGCAAAATAACCAGAAACAGACAATTTCTATTTTCCTTTAAAAATTTCTTGTTTTGTTTTAAATCAAAAGAACAGTTTTCAGCAAAGTATATTTTAACCTCTATTGGAATGTGGAAGAACAGAAAATCTTTCTTTTATTTATCTTAAAGCAATTTTCAAACACAAGTAATTTTCTTGACTTTTACTTTCCTGAAGTAAAAGAAAAGATACATAGATAATCTCTCCCTCTCAAATGTAAGAAGGGAATATTTTCCCTTTCTTGCATCTAATTTGTGAGGCCCTAAATCACAAGTTATTCTTGTCTTGGCAGTATTCTTTATGGAGAATAAGTATACTTGGTTATTTGCAGTTTTTTGCAAGGATCTATATAGTAAAACTACATAGATCTCTCTCTCTCTTTTTGAATACATCTACACTATCTTTTGGTGGATTGAAGTTTTCTCCTACAGAAAACAAAACTAAACAAAAAGAATCGAAAAAAAAATCCGCTGTTAGTGGACACTTTCCTGGAAACTAGCCCCCTAAGCAGTTTCATCTTAGGCAATGTATCATTAATCATTAGGCTAAAAGTTTGGATCATCAAAAATAAGTAATATGAAAATATTATATAGTCTTATAAAGGTCATAAATCTACAATTGCTGGTTTATATATCCTATCTTGCTAAAAATATAATTGGAAGCCATGCTGCTTTTATGCTTTGTGTTTCTCAAGTTTTCTTTATTTCTGAACTCTTTGTTTGTTTGTTTTGTTCTTTGGTTTTCATTTTTGGTTTAACTGGCAGAAACTTCATATTAAACCACTTACTCTCAGATAATATGTTTCATAACATTTATGGTTTACTGAAGTCTTAGAAAAAGGACATATTAAGGAACAATACATAAATTATCTCCATTTGTTCATATTTAGGCAGGGACTCCATTTAAGAAAATAATAAGTCCGGAGTATTTACCTTGTTATAAATATTACATATTACTGAAAGTTAATGGAGCAGCCCAAAAGTTATTCTTCCCAAAGAGTCTTTATTTTATTAAAAATTTCCTTTCAGGGGCGCCTGCATGGCTCAGTGGGTTAAAGCCTCTGCCTTCGGCTCAGGTCATGATCCCAGGGTCCATGGATCAAGCCCCGCATCGGGCTCTCTGCTCAGCAGGGAGCCTGCTTCTGCCTCTCTCTCTCTCTCTCTCTCTCTGCAGCCTCTCTGCCTACTTGTGATCTCTGTCTGTCAAATAAATAAATAAAATCTTTAAAAAAAATTTCCTTTCAAAGTAATATAAAAATTGAGAGGTATGAATAGAATGAACTGGGGACTAGAAACATATGATTGCTCATTAAACTGAACACGAAGTGATAATGACCATCAGTGTTTAGGATTTTCACTGATATAGCACAGAAAAAAATAATTGTTCATTTAATCTCCCCAGATTTGAAAATACGAGCATCATTTTAAAAATCATAATTAATATGAAACCAAATTATTTTTGCTGAGAAAAAAGAAGTTTTACTTCTATGTGACCAAAAGATGATCTTTTTTCCACTTATTTCCTTCCATTTTGTTTTTTTGCAAATAAATGGGGAAGCTAGAGAGAAAAAAAAAATGAGAAACTATTTTGCCAGCAAATCAGTTGTTGAAGATTGCAAATAGGACCCACATCCCAGGATAATTTGGTATTTGTTTAAGCATACATACAGAGTTTAGTTTTAACTCTCTTCAATTATTCCATCTTACAGATGCCCGTCTTCTCTTAAGATACCCAATTCTGGTCCGTCCTCCACTGTGCACTTGGAAATCTCCACCATGCCTTTTATTCTAAGCACAACAATTGAGTCTGCACTGTGTGTCTTCCAAAATAAGCACAGCTGCAGTCCTCGTATCTGTAGCAGGCTCCCTCTTAGTACTGCACAGCAGTCGGAGATGTTCAGCTCTTCCAAATTTAAAGTTAGAGAGATCAGCTTTCTGAGAAGCCACAGGAATTGCTTCTCCAGCCTGAGTTATAACAAACCATCGTTTCTGTGTGGAGGAGCAGCTTGAAAGCTGAGCAAGTGATCAAAAGCATTTCACAAAAGCATATACACCACGCTGGGCTGAATCCAGTGGTTTCACCTTAGGTTAGTCAAGTAGAGTAGGGACATCTATCTTCCTCTGAAGTGTTTAGTCCTAATGCTTACAGTCAAGGGACATGGGGCTTCTCTCTGTCAGGATGTAAAATGTGCCATGCTAAATGACCTCATATACAATTGTCAGGATTGGAAAGTAATCCACGAGTGCTTGGAAATGTGTTAGAACATTATATTCTAACAGAGGACAATATTTTACTAGATAATTTAAACCATTGACATAAACCATACATTGTTCTAATAGAAGTTATTTCTGGTCAGTCAGCATCCAGAATCACATAAAATTACGTACAAACATATGCCTCTAGTTCTCTGCCTTGAACATGGTCAACACTCACATCCATATTGCATAGTCTATCGTGGAACTCTGAAAGAATCATGTTATATAAAAAAGATACTATTTTGTATCTTTTAGTGCCTATCAAAAGGTAGAATATTTTAAACAAATATTTGTTCTATTTTGACCTGCATTATTTCTCAAGTCCTCCTGCCTTTGGCATTCTAAGAACAAATTGTATATATCCATTTAGAAAAACATAACCTATATCTATATATTTAGAAGGTGTTCATATATATGATGTATCAGATGTCGGATAGATTTCTATTTTTATCTATCTATCATCTTTTTATCTATCTATCTATCTATCTATCTATCATCATCTCTATATATTTTTTAAATGTTACAGCTTTATATCCCCAATGTCTGCACCTCTTCTCTGTAACTGATGTCAGGCAGGTAATTAGAAAGCATTATTCTTTGAAGGACTGCATCTCAACAACCAGTATGTTAAAAATTCATTCCAAATCCTCTGCCTTTCTTCATTTTACCAGCTCTCTACCCCATCTCGTACCACCCCAGGAAGCAGTAGATAGAAGATAGAGAGAGATTCTCCTTGTTTGCCCCCTGACCACCATATCAATTGAGTGGCAAAATTGAATCTATAGAAAATATTAGTACCTGTTTGGTTAATTGTGATTTTTATTACATCCCTTAACATTACTGTATGGTTGTAATTGGCTTTTTTTTTAATTAATTTTGAGGTTGTAGAAAAAAAATCATTTTATTTTGTTTTTTTAGCGGCAGATCCTCTCTTCCTAAAGCTGGGGGGAGGGGAAGCCTTGGCTTATAGCTGAAGCATTTGGGCGAATTTCTTTATGGCATTTAAAAAACTACATTTACTTGAGAAAAAATAGCATCATGTGACAGAACCAGAGCAATCATAAGACCTGAGGTTCCAGAAAACACTCACTCTGGGTGGCTTAGATGACTCCAGATTCTTAAGAGCATTTTTTTCCTTGGGGTAGAAAATCCCTGCAGTGCATTAATTTCTACAGAGAGCTAATAGCAACCCTGTCTCTAAAGCATTTGACTGTGGTTTATTAGCCTGCAAAGCAGAAGAATAACAGGCACATATCACTGACATTTAACAAAGCTATCTTTCATGATTTTATTTTTTTGCCCTTTTACCATAAGTCTCATTTTGTAGAAAAACACTCTTCAAATGATGACTTAAATTATTACAGAAGAATTTTCTTCCTCAAATTATCTAAAGTCTTAAAAATGCCACCATATTATTTTAGCAATTCTTAAGGACTCCCTCCCCCTTTTATATGCATATGATGATGCAAACTGATGTCCAAAACATGTTTCTCTTCTTGCATCTGATATGTGAGGCTTTATGCCATGAATAATTCTTTAATCTCGGCAGCATTCTTTATGAAAAAGAGGCATATTAGATTATTTGCAATCTTTTGCAAGGTCTATATAGTAACATTAGTATCTTATATATACTGTGAATCTGCCTTTGAAAATTATGATGTTTTGTTGTTGTTGTTTTTAGTTTATCTTCACTCTGAATTGTCATGTGCAGAAAGAGCTATCATAGGGGATCATGATAGATCAGGTCCCAGAGTTTTACTGGAGTGAAATACCACAGCTTTACCAACACCCGTCTCCTCTTGGCAGTTGTATATTATGGCTGGTACCACAATTAGCCTCTAAAGGTTCAGACGTCTTGGCTTAATGTGGACAAACATTCCAAAGTAAGTTTATTAAAACGGAGAAAATGAAGACAAATAAAATATGGGATCTAGACACAGATAAATTTACATACAGATTCTCTTTTCTGAAGGTAACTGAAATCTCAACCACAGATTGACTTGTTGGACCAGCTTCGAAGGACTTAAAGACTTTGTTTTTTATCCCTTAATCCCGTCTAGTATTGTCTCTGACCAGTAAGGACAACTTCAGGTTGGCACCCTGAGTGGGTGGGTACAGGGCCCAAGCAATTTCCCTGTTTTCTTTGCTGTGTCAGTTCAGACCAAGTCTTGATTTCTGATCCATAAAGGAAAGAACCCTCCCCCATCTGGTGCAAAGTGGCTCCTCTCTCTTCAGACTGACTGCAATAACTTCCCAGAGTTGATTGCCCTTGTTTGCATTCCCTCCTAGAATGGCTACTCTCAAACCCAAGTAATTTTTCTCTATTCTATTTCTTTTACCCAAGTAAGAAGACAATTCAAATACCATCAGGAACCAAATGGGGAACATGAATATGTGAAGTGGTGCTGGGGACAGAGGCTTAGTAATTATTTTATCTCAATGGCTTTCAGAATGTATCCACAGGCCAGCATCATCATCAAGGTAACCCAGAGACTTGTAAGGAAGAAAATCCTCAGCCTCGTCCCAGGACTAATTAGAAGCTCAGAGAGCATTGCTCCACAATCTGTTTTTTGACAAGCCCTTCCTTGATTCTGACACATGCTAAAATTTAAGAAACTCTACTCTATTCTAAGGTATTACATTTCTTTTTGCCTTTTTTTTTTTTACATAGTAGTAGTTTTCTTTTTAAAACTCTAAAGCGTAGTCTGTAACAGAATCTTTAAATTAGCTTTATGTTTTAGAACAAAATATAGATCCTGACTTGGTACTAGTCATGGGGCATCAGATGAAAGGTATCATATTTCCTCCTAAACTTCACCCACTCCCAACCTGGACAATGGGTTTTTCTGTTTCAAAACTTTTGCCCTCTGGTGGAATTTTCAGGAGCCTGATATCTCTTTTTCCTTTCCTTTCCTTTCTTTTTTAATATTTTATTTATTTGAGAGAGAGAAAGAGCACAAACAGGGAGGGACAGAGGAGGAAGGAGAAAGAATCTGAAGCAAACTCTGAACTGAGTGCCAGGCCCAATGCTGGGCTCTATCTCAGGACCCTGAGATCATGACCTGAGCTGAAACCAAGAGTCAGATGTTTAACCAACTGAGCCACCCAGGCACCCCCAAGAGACTATTTCAAAGGTAAAATAAACTTCAAATTTTCAGTTCAATTGCAGAGCCTATATAATTAATACAACCACCCAAACTGTAAAAGTAAAAATACACTATATTTCAGATTACCAATATCTGCCACTATGTGCAATATAAGTAAGGAAACAATACACTTGAACCTCCTGTCTATATCCAGCTCAGAAATGATTTATCCTTATGTTTATTTATTGTCTTTAGCTCTAATTGTCTTCCTTCCTTGCTTTTTAATATTAAACACAAATGCTCAAAAAAGAAAGCCCCCCCCCACCGCCTTGGCCAGCATGATGGTTTTCTGCTTTATTTTCTCAACATAAAATTACTTTAGTAGAAGATACTTTTATACATGTAATGAAGTAATAAGATTTTAAAGAGTCCTAATACCTTTTTATTAGATAGGATGCTATTTACATAATGCCACAGATACCAGTTCAATTAATTTTATTAATATTAATTGATATCCTGGTGAGGCGGATATATAGATTGAATGTGTGTTTAGATTAGAAGTCCTTTTTAAATTAATATTTTCTAATGGAAATCCAAACTCTCCACTAACATGGTTTATTCATGTTTTGTATAAGCTACACACAATTTTAGTTCACATATATTTTTTATTTAATCATCTTATATCATTTAATGTAACTGAAAAATATTTCTTAGACTAATACTGCACAACATCCTTCTAAATAAGTGAGACAACCTTCAATTATCCAATTAATAAACTGAGTTGACAAGGTTTAAAACCAGACTAGTGTAGAAATAAGCAAAACTCTGGTTAAAACCAGGTCTTAACCAAGAAAGCATTACTCAGATAAAGCAAAAGCAAAAAAAAAAAAAAAAAAAAAAAAAAAAAAAAAAAAAAAAAAAAAAAAAAAAAAAAAAAAAAAAAAAAAAAAAAAAAAAAAAAAAAAAAAAAAGGAATTAAGATGTCAGGGGAAACTGAACCAGGAAAGATACATGGAAACGTTTATTACACTTTAAAAATTGATGAAAGGAAGCAGGAAGATAGGCACCATAATAACATTCTCTATATATCCCTTGACTTCCTTTTAAAGGAAAGTTCATAGTCTGGTTGCAGAAATGAATAATATCTGGAAGGAAGGTGTGTCTAAACAAATGGTTTGGTTCTTTAATCACAGATCTTAGGTGATAGATGGGTGTCTTAGGATTATTCATGTATTATCCAATTCCAACACAAAAATCTTAAATATTTAGTTTTTCATTAAGAAATATTTATAGAAACCCTACAAAGTGTATGCTGCTCTCCTAGATAATACATTGAGAAGAATACAAAATTAAACTAACCATGGAAGGGTACCTGGGTGGTTCAGTGAGTTAAGCATCTGCCTTTGGCTTAGGTCATGATCCCAGGGTCCTTACATGGAGCCTGGCACTTGCTGGCTCCCTGCTCAGCTGGGAGTCTGCTTCACACTGTCCCTCTGCC
>PISX010027669.1:0-22020 GCA_004024625.1 Mellivora capensis | reverse complement strand
AGTCAACAAAACAAAGAGGCAACCCACGGAATGGGAGAAGATATTTGCAAATGACAGTACAGACAAAAGGTCGATATCCAGGATCTATAAAGAACTTCTCAAACTCAACACGTACAAAACAGATAATCATGTCAAAAAATGGGCAGAAGGCATGAGCAGACACTTCTCCAATGAAGACATACGAATGGCTATCAGACACATGAAAAAATGTTCATCATCACTAGCCATCAGGGAGATTCAAATTAAAACCACATTGAGATACCACCTCACACCAGTTAGAATGGCCAAAATTAGCAAGACAGGAAACAACATGTGTTGGAGAGGATGTGGAGAAAGGGGATCCCTCTTACACTGTTGGTGGGAATGCAAGTGGGTGCAGCCACTTTGGAGAACAATGAGGAGATTCCTCATTGTTAAAATAGAGCTTCCCTATGACCCTGCAATTGCACTACTGGGTATTTACCCCAAAGATACAGATGTGGTGAAAAGAAGGGCCATCTGTACCCCAATGTTTATAGCAGCAATGGCCACTGTCGCCAAACTGTGGAAAGAACCAAGATACCCTTCCACGGACGAATGGATAAGGAATATGTGGTCCATATACACTATGGAGTATTATGCCTCCATCAGAAAGGATGAATACCCAACTTTTGTAGCAACAGGGACGGGACTGGAAGAGATGATGATGAGTGAAATAAGTCAAGCAGAGAGAGTCAATTATCATATGGTTTCACTTATTTGCGGAGCATAACAAATAACATGGAGGACATGGGGAGATGGAGAGGAGAAGGGAGTTGAGGGAAATTGGAAGGGGAGGTGAACCACGAGAGACTATGGACTCTGAAAAACAACCTGAGGGGTTTTGAAGGGGCAGGGGGTGGGAGTAGGGGAGCCTGGTGGTGGGTTTTAGGGAGGGCACATATTCCATGGAGCGCTGGGTGTGGTGCAGAAACAATGAATACTGTTACGCTGAGAAATTTAAAAAAAATTTTAAAAAGACTTTATTTTCTTAAAGCTGGTGTGTGAGTTAATCCCTCAGAAATATGTTCTGTAAACGTTGGATTAAAAATGATCTCTTCTTTAAAAAAAGAAAAAGGTAGCACATATGGCTACCTCTTCTTCCTTCTCCAAGGCCCTGTAGATCATGGAAAAAATACTAGAAAGCGGATTTATGAAAGAATACCATTTTTGGATCAGAAGTCCGAAAGTGTCTTCTGAAAGATGGGAAACAGATGGAGCAAATCCAGGTTGAACACATATATAGAGTAGGAGTGGTTCTGGGTGCTTCAGGTGACAGATGCACAGGGGGCCATCATGGTGAGTGGGCAGCTGCATTTGGCTCAGTAGGGAAGCTTTGACCTCTTTGGTTCCTCATAAACAACAACAGGCTTGAGCTGGAGGTACCCTGTGTGTGGGCAACACCCAGAAGAATTACAGCCTTTAGTTTAAAATCAGGTTTCTAATACACACATTTCTCAGATGGCATGCCCCACCACCCACTCCTTCCCTACAAACCTCTGGAGGCCACTGCATTAAACAGATAACGTCAGATGAAATAATGTCCATCCATGAATCACCCACCACTTAAGGAAACATCAATTCCGTGAATGAGGGATTCTGACTCAGCAAACCAAAGGACCCTCACCAAGAAGGCAGCATAAACAGAGCAAATGGGATGGGACTTTAAAGGAAACAAAGTGGGATTTCCTCAGAGGAACAAGAGGAATTTATTGCGTGAAATAGGAACAGGCAGCTGTTTCAAAAGCCAAATAGATATTACATTGGAAGTGAAATATTTAATTGGTATTAAAAAAAAAACTTCAGAAATGGGAAGAAAAGCAAGATGCATGCAGCTGAATAAATTAACAAGCAAAGTTGAACTAAGAAATAATTCAGAAAATGGACGCCTGGGTGACTCAGTCAGTTAAGCGTCTGCCTTCAGCTCAGGTCATGATCCTCGTGTTCTGGGATCAAGTCCCATGTCAGGTTCCTTACTCAGCAGGGAGCCTGCTTCTCCCTCTGCCTGCCACCCCCACCCCCAGCTTGTGCCCTTTCTCACAAATAAATAAAATCTTGGAAAAAAAAAACCCAGAATGTAGTACAAAAAGACAGAGAATGAAACAAAGGTTATAAGGCATGGAAGACAGACCTAGGGGTTTCAAGATCCATTTACTTGGGCCTCAGACCTATTCTAGTGAAATTTCAGTCACTTGGTGTAAAGAGAAGGTCTCAAAAGGCTTTAGGGGGAAGGTAGATGGAATACTGTTTTGACTGAGAGCATAATGGCCCTTGAGGGGGAGAGGAGGGAATCCATCTATGGGCAGAGGGTTGGGTAGAAATAGATTTATACTACAATATAATTCTACATGTTGGAAATTTAAAAAAAATCCTGTTGTTTTCTTTGGCAAACTCTCCTTGATTTTTACCTCTTTATCCTTGGGGAATGGTTTGGATTCTCTAAGATATGTTTGGGATTTAGTCAAAAGTGGAGTCTTTGAAATGCTGCACGATGCTGCTTTGGAAGTTAGCCCCAGAATATTTCACAGCGCTCACCATTGCAGCGCCTTTCCCCCTTGTCGAGGCCAAGACCTTGTTTACCACCCTGGAGGACAGAGCTGGGATTAGTGGCTGAGATTTCCTTTCAAAGTCCAGAGCTTTCCAGTGGAATGGTTGACCGTTCTTCCTGTGCGGATGGCTTTGTTTAGGCTTGCTGGTAGCATAACAGGATTGCCCGTATTCTACCCTGAACAAGAGGGAATGCTCTTTGCCCTGGATAATCTTTTGAAGTGAGTAGGAAAGAGCAGATGCTGAGTTCTATTTCATATTAAGATTGAATTCGTAAGCCTTTACTTATTGGTAACTTGATAACCTTGATTAACTGTACAGGTCACTGAAGTCCTCAGAGTACACATAGGTTTTTTATGGAACAATTAGCCAGGGAACATGAACTCTGGTTCCTTAGGAAAGAGCTCCTCATGGTGAGGAATGGTGATCAGTGTTACCGATTATTATTTATATAGGGATCTCTGGGTTTTGTTTTTGTTTTGTTTTTTAGTGTAGGATATCCCATTTTATTGAATGAGGGGACTCTAGATTTCTATAATCTTCTGTATTAACACCTTAAACTTTTGTTGTGTGATTCTAGAGGCCAGAGCCCACCAGTTGCTGAATTTAACTTACTCCTGAAAGCTCACACTTTGGAAACCTATGGGGTGGACCCCCACCCATGCAAGGTGAGTGGCCCTCCTAGCAAGCTGACAAAAATGATTGTTTTGCACACAAGAGAGTTCATCAGTGTACGGGATATTTCTACAGGCTGGCCCATTGCCCCTAACTGGAAGGGACAACAGTCAGTAGGCTATAATCACAAGTTCTGGTGGTTGATTTTCTCCGTTGTGAGCCTCCCAATTGCTTGCTAATTGCTATGTAGTAGCCACTTTCCCAAGTTAATATACATGATTCTTTCATCCATCAAATGGATGGTTCGACCCCTGAGAAGTTACAGGGTCCAAACAGATTTATTCTCAAGACCCTTGTCTGCAACGAGGCAACCTTAAAAGAAGAAAAAAAGACTTAAAATTATATTTTGACATTAGGATTTTTTTGGGTTTGTTTCCTTTGCTCATATTATTTGATGGTATTTCTCCAAGCATGTATCATATCAGAATCACCCGGGATCCACAGAGCTACTGGGGGTACAGCTGGGGAGTATGCTTTTTTAACAAGCCCCCAAGATGATGCACACATTTTCCAGAAATGTATTATGAAAATGGTTTTCTTCTTTCCATGCTTTAAACTAACTATGCATCTACCAGACACTACCTAGAATTCTAAACTAAGCATTTATCTCAGCCAGGCTCTTAAAGGTAAGGTCTTGAGTCCTGCTGGACATTTCTTTACCCATGTGGGATCAGGTAATAGTATTTGATAAAGTACTAGTTTTGTAGCTCTTAGTGCAGGCTGTTGATTAGACATACCTGGGGAGTTTCCTAGTCCTGCCGCCCAATAACATCAGGATCTGGGAGGGAGCAGACCAGGCTCTCCGGATGATTGCACCACGCAAGAAGCGAAGAGCTGATAGTACTTGTTCACATTGGCGTTTTTCTTTTTAGTGGCACAATTATTTTAGCATATTTGCCAGAATCCTCTGCCTTAATGAAATAAATCATTTTATTCCATTTTAAAGATTATTTGATCACAAGTAGGCAGAGAGGCAAGCAGAGAGAGAGAGAGAGAGAGAGGATAAAGCAGGCTCCCTGCCAAGCAGAGAGCCTGATTAGGGACTCAATCCCAGGACCCTGAGACGATGACCTGAGCTGAAGGCAGAGGCTTAACCCGCTGAGCCACCCAGGCACCTAGTTTATTCCATTTTAGTGAATTAGATTTTATCTATAATTTTGAGCCTATTTGTTTTATTTATTACTTGGAGATAGACTTGATTTTTGTTGCTGCCATTCCTTTGCTTTTACTGATCTATGCTTAGTTTTTCCGGTTGAGGCTAGAAGCAAAGTAGGCATTTCTGGACATGTCTTTACATTAAAACTACCAGGAATTTTGTGTGGAATTTAATCAAGTTAAATTAGGGCTTTAGTTTCATAGCATCTTTGAGTTTAGGGCTAATGATGACTGAGCACAGTTTGCCCACATTACAGGATAGATCCGAGAATGTGGGTGGTCCCAGGACACACTTGGAAATAGACTCAGCACTTTGGAACTAATCTGCCTTTTCCCAGGATGTTCCTGGAGAGATAGAAGGTCTGTTCCTCCAAGGAAACAGCTACATATTCCCAGACCTTCCCCAGATTTTAGAAGCACTATCCTTGGAAGTCCCATCTCAGAAAGTCAGTTTATTGCCAAGATCAATGGAATTAACCTGAAATTAATCCAGGGGGAGGATGAATGGGGGTACCATTTATCATATATTTTATATTTCTCAATCCAAATTTTTTTTTTCCAGGATTCAACAGGCACAACAACATTTTTAGGATTCACTGCTGCGGGCTTTGTGGTATTCCAGGGAAATAAGCGGATCCATTTGATAAAATGGTAAGGGCTGCTTTGGGAAACTAGCTTACCATTTTTCTTAATCTTGCTGTTCTTTCCCAGCCTTTGATTCTTTTTTATTTGAAAATGTCCATTAGAATGCCTAGTATTCATTTCTTTGCTGTTAGAACTTCATTATTAAGGGATTATTCATCTATAAATAAAAATCAACCTAGACCTCCTCCAGACCTCAGGAGACCTGGGGTGTGTCTCGGGCTCAGGGTCTCTGTCTCCAAAGAGAAGGTGTCCCGTGTTTCCTCATCAGCAGCTACTGATCTGGCCAGAGAAGTGACCTGGAGTAGGACAGGGCAGGGAAAAGTTACAGGTTGCCTTGAATAACTCAGGACCCTCTTCTCTTGTTCCCTCCTCTCCATTCTCTTCTGTTGAGTCCTTGTTGCAGACACGTGCCGTGTTACCCAGTATATCAGTGAAGATGCTTTTGGCTCGAAGTAACGGGTGACTGCTCACGGTGGCTTCCAAATAAGAGGACTGATTATTGCACACAGCAAACGTTCCAGAGGTTGGGCCTTTCCGTGATCCTTTGACTTAACTGCCTGACAACACTGTGAAGGACCTGGGTTTCCATTTTCTTCTCTGTCATCCCAGGGTAGTGGCTTTTGTCCCCAGTCTCATGGTCCTAAATTGACCATGCAAGCAGCTCTGTCCATCCTGTCTTCATACAGCAACACCCAGAGCCTGAAGGAGAACATCCCCTTCCACGTGTCTCCTATTAAAACAAGGAGGATTTGTTTTACGGACGCCCTGTAGGAGACTTCCAGTATATCTAATATGGCAAGATTGGGTCACACCCACCTACTTAAAACCAATCCCTCAGAGAAAAGTGAGAACTCCATGACTGGGCTGGTCAAATGAAGGCCCACCTCTTGCAGCTGGGAAGAACATAATCTGCATGAACATGTCACCTTGAGAAAGCAGAAAGTCTGAGTCATGTCAATATAGAAGTGGAAGGATGGAGCAGAGTAGGTGACCAGCAGGACCCATGGTGTCCATCATTCAAGGAGAAGGTGGTTTGGGCCAAGAGTGAGAAGGCGGAACATACATGGAATATTAAAGTCTCAGTTTGGTTCATACCTTCAGCATGATTCAGGTTCAGCCCTGATGGCCCCTGACAGGTTTATCAGCCCCCCAACCCCGCCATGTCTCACTGGGTGGTGGGCTCTCCGCTGTGGCTTGAAGTTCTTTCTGATGGGCCAGTGGGCCTCCACCCTCAGTCGTGGGTTGGAAATGCTCTTGCATTTACCTGAACCTCAGTTTCGTGGTTCTCTTAGCTTCAGGATTTCCAGCACTCCTTTATCAACACTCCCAACTTGTGCACTGTCCTCTTGGCACCCTCCCACCCCACCGCCTTTCAAATTTTCTCTGTTGGGCTTGCATCAGCCAGCTAATGTCCTCCACTCTTAAAACTTCTATTCTTTTTTTTGAGATTCCCCAATTTCATCATCTCTTTCTTGACCTCTCTATCATTGCCTTTTGTTCAGCTCATACTTTCTGCTCCCCTCTGCTCCCACTTGTTCTTTCTCTACAATGAGTTTTCTCAAAACTCTTCTTCACTTCACTTTTCTGAGTCTCCGTGTACTCAATTATAAGATGGGAGTCCATTACATCTGGCTACCTTACAGGGAGGAAAGGAGTTGGGGGAGAAACAAATGCAACCATGTTGTGAGTGTTGGGATTTATGAACTCTGACATCTTGTGGACATCTAGCATGGTGGGGTGACCAGTGTTCTTCCCTGTGTTTTCTGCACCTTGGAAAGAAGGGTATTAATCACCCTTCAGGCCATTCCAGAATAAGCTCCCTAGGGATTCCTGTTGACTTTGGGAAGCGTGGATAATTTGGGGACTTCTCCCATCCTACCCTAGGACCATAGAAGGCTTCTGAGTTAGGCCCTCGGGTTTCTGAACTGCTTGAGCTCTGAAGTAGGGGAGAATCTGACGTGTCTCAAGTACAGATTATTTGCAAGTCTATGTCCGTTGGGTTTCTGTTTCTTTCTGGGTCCAGTGAAGGCTTGAAATGGACAATCCCCAGGCCATTTATTTCTGCTTCTATGTCATGATGTTCCTGGTGGGGTGGTGATGTCATCCCCACCTCTTTCCAGCCTCTGCCTAGGCAGGTGTATTTGGAACAATTGTGGACATGTTACCAAAACAAATTTTATTCCCACATTAATCCTAGTTTTGTTTTTTGTTTTTTAACATCCACTGAGCTGTGTTACTCTTGCAAATCCTCTCCTAAGTTCAAACAGCTTAATGTGGCCAAGCTGTTCTTTTTCCCACAGGAAAAAACACAGGAGCACAAATCAGTCTCCTAGAAATTAGATCAAAGGAGTAAAAATAGACTTGTGTCCTCTCTTTACACATATCTGTTCACCAAGGAGGTGACCTATGGTCCCCATTTCAGGCACATTTTAATTGAGCAGCTCCTTAAGATAGAAACCCGAAGTCCCTCTTTTGACTACCACGTGTCAAGCTGTCCTCACAATTTTGGGCATCTCAATATTTAACGAAACTCTTCTCTCATGAGCAGGGAGAGCAGAAATGAAAATTTTACAGGCTAGTGTGTGTGTTTCTCGAAGATAGATGTGAAAAGATGAGGGAGACAGATACTGTGAATCCATATCGTTTCATTACCCGAACCTGAAATAATCACATTCTTCCTACCTCGCAAAGTGGGCTGGCCAATTAATATTGTTTTGGTTGTTAATGTTCACAAAACCTCTAGAGCTCCTTGGAAGAAGGTGCAGCTTGACTGTAAAAAATGGAAGAAATAATTCTGAGCTACCTCTGGATCCTATCTTGGGAAGAAAATTGCTGTATAATTCACTTGGGGACTTTTCACTGCTCATTAGGCCTTCACTGATGATAAGATAATATCTTGATTCATTGCAGTCAGCTTGGTATTTGCGAGTCAGCCAGATTCCTGTGGGAAACCCAGGTACCTTGGTTAGTTGCCACTTTTTTTTTTTTCTTCTCACCCAAGAAGATTTTCTTTTCTTAGGCCAGATGTCTGCAAGTTGAAGTTTGAAGGGAAGACGTTTTATGTGATTGGCAACCAGAAGGAGGTCAGTGACTGCTTTTCTAACCTGTAGTGTGTGAGTGTGTGCGTGCGCACGCACGAAAGGGGCATAAAACATAACTTTAATATTGTAGCCCCAGAACACCACGACTTTGAAGTTTACCATGATAATGGGAGCTGTATGCTGAACATTTTAGAGATAAATAGAGGACTTGCCCCTTTGAGAACTAAGTCAAGGAAATGGTTCTGACAGAGAAAGACAAATACCATATGATTACACTCATATGTGGAAAATTTAGGGAACAAAACAGATGCACATAGGGGAAGGGAAGGAAAAATAAAATGAAAACAGAGAGGCAAACCATAAGAGACTCTTAACTACAGGGAACAAACTGAGGGTTGCTGGAGGGAAGTGAGGTGATGGGGCAACTGGGTGACGGGCATTAAGGAGGCACGTGATGTAAGGAGCACTGGGTATTATAAGTAACAGATGAAACACTAAACTCTACCTCTGAAACTGATAGTACACTCTATCAGTTAACTCTGTACATAGTTACAGAGTTACAGAGTTACAACTCTATCAGTTGTTAACTAAATTGAATTTAAATAAAAAAAATTTTAAAAAAAGAATGAAGTCCGTGAACAATGCTTGACCATATACTGCTATGTAAAAAATATATTGGGATATAAAATGGAACCTCCTCTTGAAACTAATATTATACTGTGTGTTAACTAACTGGAAGTTGAATTTAAAAAAAAGGAAATGGAACCTCCTCCTACTCCCTAATCTGCCAAAATATAAATTTATGAAACAAGCGAAGAATACTTCCAAGGCTAGATATTCAACCACTGCTGGTGAGAATTTTATAAATTCTCATGTATATTGAGTCTATACATCCTGGAAGTCTTAAAGAAGCTACTGGATGCAGGTTGGGTTTATTAGGGAATGCATCTGAGAGGAGGCCATCATGGAAGCTTTGAGGTTCAAGGCTAGGTCTGGAGGTTTGCAGATTTTCTTGACTAATTTTCAGATCAAGCACCCATTACTCAGCATAAGCAAATGAGTTTTTAAAGGAAACCAAGTCTGATGGAGAGATGGGTGATTCCTGGGTGGTTGAGAAGGATTGTGAGGCTGTTTTTGTTAGAAACAGGGCCCAGCTAGATTTGCGATGCCTGCAAAGTGTGAGGGAGGTGAGTGGGGGTGGGGCACTGTTTCAACAGCACTTTAAAGACCCTAGTAATGCCCAAGTTACTTTTAATCTGTTCGGCAGTTGGGGGGATACAAATTGGTAAATACCTGAAAAAGATGAACCTGTTTCACATGCCCTTTCTTGTTTTGTCTTTTTTATTAGAAAAAAGCCATGTTGGCCTTCCATACTTCAACACCAGCTGCCTGCAAACATCTTTGGAAGTGTGGGGTGGAGAACCAGGCCTTCTATAAGTATGTAGCTTTTATTCATTTAATCATAGGTTGTAAAAGCATCCATGGAACCACTCATGTTTTGCAAATAGCTGCATATTCATTTCTTTTAATTCAGTCCTTTTCATTATATTTAATTATTAAATATTATTAATTATTATAATATATGACTAATTTATATCATCATAAATAATAATCAATTAATTTTCATATATATTTAATAATATGTAATTACATAATTGTAAATTCAGTGCATTGTGCAAGGCGACTCCCAACCAAGCCTGAGCTCCATGTTGGGTGATGCCCATAGAATACAATGGGTGCCCTTTTTTTTTTTTTGCATTGCTATTTTCTTTTTCTTTTTCTTTTTTTTTTTTTTTGAGATTTATTTATTTATTTATTTGACACAGAGAGAGAGAGAGAGAGAGATCACAAGAGGCAGGCAGAGAAAGAGAGGAGGAAGCAGGCTCCCTGCTGAGCAGAGAGCCTGATGCGGGTCTCAATCCCAGGACCCTGGGATCATGACTGAGCGGAAGGCAGAGGCTTTAACCCACTGAGTCACACAGGTGCCCCTTTTATGTTTTGTTTTTTTTTTAGATTTTTTTAAAAAATTTTGCATTACTATTTTCATTCAACATAACAGAATCTGCTTTTGGTTGGGTGCCCCCCTCAGAAGCTGACCTTTAGAAGAGTTGAGTGCAAGAAGTGTCTTTGGAATGTGGTTTCTGAACATACCGGTAGTGGGGTGGGGAAGGGAGGTTGGGGCACAAGCAATATAGGGCGTGTTATCCATCAGGTCACTCCTGAGGGTAGCTGTGCTAAGCTCTGCTGGAGAACTCTGTCAGGCTGGAGAACTTGCCCCAGAGTTCTCCCATTGACCAGCAAAGGGCCTGGGCTATTTGTCTACCAGCTCCCCATTCATTTTGGTTGAAGGCCACTTCAGAGGGAAGAGTTAATACTCTCTGGCTTACTCTGAGTGTGAGTGACTGTGCGCTCACCACCAAAGAAAGCAAGCTTTGTCAGAGACTCACAGGTGTTTGTAGGAAGAAGCCTTCAGCATTCAGAGATGAGAGCCAAAGGCTTGTGGGTGGAATGTGGTCAGAGGCTAGCATCATGAAAAGTCAGTACTGGACAGGACTTCAGAAACCAGCCATAAAGCTCTCAGGTTTCAAGAGAGCTTCAAATTTAGGATCTTCCCACTGAGTTCCATTCCAGGTTCTACTCTTTGAGACACACTTGCTAATTGAAAGAGTGGTAGAGGAACACAGTCAGGAGCCCAGGCCAACCCTGCCCAGGGTATCAGCTGGCCCCTGGAGCTCATCCAGGCAGCCGCTGCTTCGTCTTCCCTCACACTGAATTGTGCCATGCTCATTAGACTCTTTGAAAATGCCGAGTCTCTGAACCTCCTGGGCTTTGGCTGACAAGGATAGGAGAATGATGGCTTGGACAATCTTTTTCAAATCCTTTTTTTTTTTTAAGTTATCATATAATGTATTATTTACCCCAGGGATATAGGTCTGTGAATCATTAGTCTTACACAATTCATAGCACTCACCATAGCACATACCTCCCCAATGTCCATAACCCAATCACCCTATCCCTCCCCTCCAACTCCCAGCAACCTTCAGTTTGTTTCCTGAGATTAAGAGTCTCGTATGGTTTGCCCCCCTTCCTGGTCCCATCTTGTTTCATTTTTTTCCCTCCCTAACTCCCACCACCCTTCACCCTGTCTCTCAAATTCCTCATATCAGAGAGATCATATGATAATCATCTTTCACTGACTTATTTTGCTTAGCATGATACTCTCTAGTTCCTTCCACATCATTGCAAATGGCAAGATTTCTGGTTTTTTTGATAGCTACATAATATTCCATTACCACATCTTCTTTATCCATTCATCTGTTGATGGACATCTAGATTCTTTCCATAGTTTGGCTATTGTGGACATTGCTGCTATAAACATTCGGGTGCATGTGCCCCTTGGGATCACTACATTTGTATCTTTAGGCTAAATACCCGGTAGTGTGATTGCTGGGTTGTAGAGTAGCTCTATTTTCAACTTTTTGAGGAACCTCCATAACTGTTTTCCAGAGTGGCTGCACCAACTTGCATTCCCACCAACAGTGTAGGAGGGTTCCCCTTTGTCCACTTCCATGTCAACATCTGTCATTCCCTTACTGGTTAATTTTAGCCATTCTGACTGGTCTGAGGTGGTGTCTCATTGTGGTTTTGATTTGTATTTCCCTGATGCTGAGTGATGTGGAGCACTTTTTCATGTGTCTGTTGGCCATCTGGATGTCTTTCTTTGCAGAAATATATGTTCATGTCTTCTGCCCATTTCTTGATTGGATTATTTGTTCTTTGGGTGTTGAGTTGGATAAGTTCCTTATAGATTTTGTATACTAGACCTTTATCTGATTTATCATTTGCAAATATCTTCTCCCATTCTGCTGGCTGTCTTTTGGTTTTGTTCACTGTTTCCTTTGCTGTGCAAAAGCTTTTGATCTTGATGAAGTCCCAGTAATTCATTTTTGCCCTTGCTTCCCGTGGCTTTGGCGATGTTTCTAGGATGAAGTTGCTGTGGCTGAGGTTGAAGAGGTTGCTGCCTGTGTTCTCCTCAAGGATTTTGATGGATTCCTGTCTCACACTGTGGTCTTTCATTCATTTTGAGTCTATGTTTGTGTGTGGTGTAAGGAAATGGTCCATTTTCATTCTTTTACACGTGGCTGTCCAACACTATTTGTTGAAGGGACTGACTGTCTGTTTTCCATTGGATATTCTTCCCTGATTTTTCAAAGATGAGTTGACCATAGAGTTGAGGGTCCATTTCTGGGTTCTTTACTCTGTTTCATTGATCAATGTGTCTGGTTTTGTGTCAGTACCATACTGTCTTGATGATGACAGCTTTGTAATAGAGCTTGAAGTCTAGAATTGTGATGCTGCTAACTTTGGTTTTCTTTTTCAACATTCCTCTGGCTATTTGGGGTCTTTTCTGGTTCCATATAAATTTTAGGATTATTTGTTCCATTTCTTTGAAAAAAAAATTGATGGTCTTTTGATAGGAATTGCATTGACTGTGTAGATTGCTTTAGGTAGACTAGACATTTCACAATATTTGTTCTTCCAATCCATAAGCATGGAACGTTTTCCCATTTCTTCATGTCTTCCCCGTTTCTTTCATGAGTACTCTATAGTTCTCTGAGTACAGATTCTTTGCTTCTTTGGTTAGGTTTATTCCTAGGTATCTTATGGTTTTGGGTGCAATGGTAAATGGGATCGACTCCTTAATTTCTCTTTCTTCTGTCTTGTTGTTGGTGTAAAGAAATGCAACCGATATCTGTGCATTGATTTTATATCCTGACACTTGACTGAATTCCTGTATGAGTTCTAGCAGTTTTGGAGTGGGGTCTTTTGGGTTTTCCACATAAAGTATTATATTACCTGCAAAGAGTGAGAGTTTGACACCTTTTTTTGCTGATTCGGATGCCTTTTATTTCTTTTTGTTGTCTGATTGCTGAGGCTAGGACTTCTAATACTATGTAGAATAGCATTGGTGATAGTGGACAGCCCTGCTGTGTTCCTGACCTTAGGGGAAAAGCTCTCAGTTTTTCCCCATTGAGAATGATATTCGCTGTGGGTTTTTCATAGATGGCTTTCATGATATTGAGGTATGTACCCTCTATCCCTAAACTGTGAACAGTTTTAATCAAGAAAGGATTGTCAGATGCCTTTTCAGCATCTACTGAGAGTATCATATGGTTCTTGTTCTTTCTTTTATTAATGTATTGTATCACATTGATTTGCAAATGTTGAACCAACCTTGCAGCCTAGGAATAAAGCCCACTTGGTCATGGTGAATAATCCTTTTAATGTACTTTTGCATCCTATTGGTTAGTATTTTGGTGAGAATTTTTACATCTGTGTTCATCAAGAATATTGGTCTGTAATTTTCCTTTTTGTCTGGTTTTGGGGTCAAGGTGATGCTGGCCTCATAAAACGAGTTTGGCAGTTTTCCTTCCATTTCTATTTTTTGGAACAGTTTCAGGAGGATAGGTAATAATTCTTTAAATGTTTGGTAGAATTCTCCTGGGAAGACATCTGCCCCTGGGCTCTTGTTGGGAGATTTTTGATGACTGCTTCAATTGCCTTACTGGTTACGAGTCGGTTCAGGTTTTCTGTTTCTCCCTGGTTCAGTTTTGGCGGTTTATACGTCGCTAGGAATGTATCCATTTCTTCCAGATTGTCTATTTTGCTGGCTATAGTAGCTCATAATATGTTCTTATAATTGTTTGTATTTCTTTGGTGTTGGTTGTGGTCTCTACTCTTTCATTCATGATTTTACTAATTTGGGTACTTTCTCTTTTCCTTTTGGTAAGTCTGGCCAGGGGTTTATCAATCTTATTAATTCTTTCAAAGAATCAGCTCCTAGCTTTGTTGATTTGTTCCACTGTTCTTTTGGTTTCTATTTCATTGATTCCTGCTCTGATCTTTATTATTTCTCTTCTCCTGCAGGGTTAAGGTTTTCTTTGTTGTTCTGTCTCCAGCTCCTTTAAGTGTAAAGTTAGGTTGCATACTTGAGACCTTTCTTGTTTGTGAAAGGCTTATATTGCTATATACTTTCCTCTCAGGACTGCCTTTGCTGTGTCCCATAGATTTTGAACTGTTGTGTTTTCATTATTTGTTTCCATGATTTTTTTCAATCCTTCTTTAATTTCCTGGTTGACCCTTTAATTCTTTAGTAGGATGCTCTTTAGCCTCCATGAATTTGAGTTCTTTCCAACTTTCCTCTTGTGTTTGAGTTCTAGTTTCAAAGCACTGTGGTCTGAAAATATGCAGGGAATGATCCTAATCTTTTGGTACCAGTTGAGATCTGATTTGTGACCCAGGATGTGATCTATTCTGGAGAATGTTCTATGTGCACTCAAGAAGAATGTGTATTCTGTTGCTTTGGGATGGAATGTTCTAAACATATCTGTGATGTCTGTCTGGTCCAGTGTGTCATTTAAAGCCTTTATTTCCTTACTGATCTTTTGCTTAGATGATCTGTCCATTTCAGTGAGGGGGATATTAAAGTCCCCTACTATTATTGTATTAACGTTGATGTGTTTCTTTGATTTTGTTATCAATTGGTTTATATAATTGGCTGCTCCCATGTTAGGGGCACAGATATTTACAATTGTTAGATCTTCTTGTTGGACAGACCCTTTATGTATGATATAGTGTCCTTCCTCTTTTCTTATTATAGTCTTTGGCTTAAGATTTAATTTATCTGATAGAAGGATTGCCACCCCAGCTTTCTTTTGATGTCCATTAGCATGGTAAATTGTTTTCCAGCCCCTCACTTTAAATCTGGGGGTGTCTTTCAGTCTAAGAGTTTCTTAGACTGAAAGAGACTCTTTCAGTCTAAGAGTTCCAGCCTCTCATTTTAATTCTGGGGGTGTCTTTCAGTCTAAGACAGCATACTGATGGGTCTTGTTTTTGTTTTTGTTTGTTTTAAATCTATTCTGATACCCTGTGTCTTTTGATTGGGGCATTTAGTCCATTTACTTTCAAGGTAACTATTGAAAGATGTGAATTTAGTGCCACTGTATTGCATGTAAGTTGACTGTTACTGTACATTGTCTGTTCCTTTCTAGTCTGTTACTTTTAGGCTCTCTCTTTGCTTAGAGGACCCCCTTTCAATATTTCCTGTAGGGCTGGTTTGGTGTTTGCAAATTCTCTTAGTTTTTGTTTGTCCTGGAAGCTTTTCATCACTCCTATTTTCAGTGACAGCCTAGCTGGATATAGTATTCTTGGCTGCATATTTTTCTCATTTAGTGTTCTGAATATATCATGTCAGTCCTTTCTGGCCTGCCTGGTCTCTGTGGATAGGTCTGCTGCCAAACTAATATTTCTACCATTGTATGTTATAAACCTCTTGTCCTGAGCTGCTTTCAGGATTTCCTCTTTATCATTGAGACTTGAAAGTTTTACTATTAGATGACAGGGTGTGGACCTATTTTTATTGATTTTGAGGGGGGTTCTCTGTGCCTCCTGGATTTTGATACTTGTTCCCTTCGCCAAATTAGGGAAATTCTCTACTATAATTTGCTCCAATATACCTTCTGCCCTTCTCTTCTTCTGGGATCCCAATTATTTTCATATTGTTTCATCTTTTGGTATCATATATCTCTCGAATTCTCCCCTCATGGTCCAGTAGCTGTTTGTCTCTCTTTTGCTCAGATTCTTTATTCTCCATCATTTGGTCTTCTGTATCACTAATTCTCTCTTCTGCCTCATTTATCCTAGGAGTAGGAGCCTCCATTTTTTATTGCACCTCATTAATAGTTTTTTTTTAGTTTCAGCTTGGTTAGATTTTAGTTCTTTCATTTCTCCAGAAAGGAATTTTATTTCTCCACAATGGGATTCTCTAGTATCCTCCATGCTGTTTTTGAGCCCAGAGCTCTAGTTCTGACATCTTACTAATGTCTGTATTGATTAGGTCCCTAACCTTCAGTACTGCTCTTGTTCTTTTTTTTGAGGTGAGTTTTTCTGTCTTGTCATTTTATCCAGATAAGAATAGATGAATGAGAGAACAAAATACTAAAAGGGTAGCAATGACTCCAGAAAAATTTCCACTAACCAAATCGGAAGAGACCTGAAACCAGGGGGAGAAGAAAGGAGAAAAAATATATATATAATATTTATCTAATATAATATAATCTATTGTATACATTATATTATATATAAATATAATCTATTACGTATAGATTATATCTGTAATATAATCTAATATAATATCTAATAGACTGGTGAATAGAACAGAGTCAAACATTTGATTTTGGGTGTATTTTGGTCTATTAGAAGAAACTTCCTCCCAAAATTTTAAAGAAAGAAAAACTTATATATATACAAAAATAAGGGTAAACACACTTAAGGGATGGAATATGACTGTAAAGGTGAAAATTAATAAAGATTCTGAAAAAGGAATTGATAATATAAGAAATTGGTTGAAAAAAGAAAAAAAAAAGAGAAAAGAATGTGATCAGGCTGGAGACTAGAACAAAGCCATATGCTAGATTTAGTGTATATTTTGATCTATTAGATGAAACTGTATCCCAAAATTTCAAAGAAAAACCTGTATGTATACAAAAAATACGGCCAAATTCAATGAAGCGATAGAATGAGTATAGCAATGAAAATTAAAGAAGATTTTTTTTAAAGTATTGGTAAAATAGTTTTAAAATGTTAAAAAAGGAAAGAGGAAAAATTAAACATAGAATAAGAAAAAAATAAAATTTAAAAAATTTAACTTTGAGAGACTAAAGAATCATGGGGAAAAAGATATGAATTCTATGTGCTGTATTCCTATAGCTCTGAAGTTCTGCAGTTCTCACTGATGGTTGAATTGGTCTTGGGTGGATGTTCTTGTTGATCTTCTGGGAGAGTGGCCTATTGTATTAATTCTCAAATGTCTTTGCCAGAGGCGGAATTGCACCGCTTTTGCCAGGGGCCAGGCTCAGTGGCCTGGTTCAGAGAGCTAATCTGCTCGGGTTCGCTCTCAGGAGCTTTTGTTCCCTTAACACTTTCCGTACCACTTTGGAGCACGGGAATGAAGATGGTGGCCTCACAATCTCTGGCCCAGAGGAGCAAAGAGCTCAGGGCTCCACTCTTCCATGCGACCTCATAGAAAATCAGTCAATCCCTCCCATCTCCCTGGTCTCTGGCCGCACTCTGAGCTCACCCGGCCTGTGACTGAGCATATCTGTCTCTGGCGCAGGGCCCCTTTGAAGTCCCCAAGCCCAGCAGATTCCTGCAGAGCACTTCCGAGCCACTTCTTCTGGAGGAGGAAAGAGGGGGTCTCCCTGGTTCTGCCCTTTGTGGGGGTCCCTGCTGGAAGAGCAGTGCCCCAACTAAGCCTCGGATCATGGTTTAAGGAAACCCCGAGCTGAGAGCCCACTCCTCGGCTCTGTATCTGCAGCTGGCTTCCCCACTCTGATACCTGGGAGATCTGCTGCACTCAGGCACCCCTGGTCTTTCTGTGACCCGGCGGGTCCTGAGACCACAGTGTCCCCGCAAAGGCTCTACCCTCTGCTTAGCCTCTGGAGTGACTTGCCTCAGTGGAGCAGACTTCTAAAAGTAGTGATTTTGTGCTCTGCTGCTCTCCTGCTTGCCGGGACCCAGCCCTTCCTCCTGTGGTCTCTCTTCCTGTGTATCGTCTCGGATTCACTTCTCCGCACATCCTACCTTCCAGAAAGTGGTCACTTTTCTGTTCCTAAAATTGCTGCTCTTCTTCTCTTTGATCTCCTGTTGAGCTTGTAAGTGTTAAGAATGGTTTGAAGAATGGTTTGATAACTATCTGGCTGAACTCCTGGGACCCAATGATATTTAAGTCATCTCCTCCTCGAATCCTTTTTAGTCACAGAACTCTTTCCTCAAACAGAAGTGTAGGCCAAGACTAGTAGGTAAAAAGATAAAAATAGAGGAGCTATGGTTGTTAGTGAGGACCAGAGCTGGGATTAGGACTGGAGACCCTTCGCCTGTTGCTCTCTGCTTCTCGGGAGCTGGGTGACCGGTTGTCTGTATTTGCCTGGCCTATCCCATTGAGAGTCTTGTGTCCTGGGAGAACTCTCTGTCCTGGGCGGATCCTATCAGAAGTACAGTTTGAAAGCCCTTGGATGAGATGACCTCCCAAATCCTGTGAGTGAGTATATGTATCAAAAGACCTTTCCACAACCGTATTCACCTCATGAGATCAGTGTGTCCTGTGGGGTGTTTGGAAACTGGTGTATAAGGGTACCTGATTGCTCTGAAGTTATGTCCAGGCCTGTCCACGTCCATGAGAGCTGAGAGGGGGAGATGGAGAGGGTTTGATGCTCTGTCTCTAGTTGAAGCATGCATGTATTTTGCTATTGTTTTTAATTATTTGAAAAATTGAGATCATATACCATAAAAATCACCCTTTAAAGTATATATTCAGTGGTTTTTAGTATAATTCACAAAGTCACGCAACCATCACCCCTATCCAATTCCAGAACATTTTTATCCCCTCCAAAAGAAACCTTGCATCCATTAACAGTCACCTCCTATTCCCCCTCTCTCCCCAGACCTTGGCAACCACTGGTTTACTTTCTGTGTTTATGGGTTCACCCATTTGGACATTTTATATAAACAGAATTATGAACTATGTGGCCTTTTGTGCCTGGCTTCTTTCACTTTAAGGTCATGTTTTCAAGGTTTATCATGTGGTAGCCAGCATCAGTACTGCATTTCTTTCCATGACTGAATAACAATCCATTGTTTGGATAGACCACATTTTGTTTATCCATTTATCAGTCGATGGACATTTGGATTGTACTCTCTTTTTTAGCTATTATAAATGCTGCTATGAATATTTGCATAACAGTTTTTCTGTGGACAGTTCTGTTAGGTTTCTACCTAGGAGTGGAGTTTTTGGGTCATTGGGTAACTCTACTCTTAATTTTTTGAGAAACTGACAAACTGTTTTTGGAGCCTAAGTTTTTGGAAGTCTTCTGTTCCTCCTTTAATGAAATCATCTGGTTCTTGTCAAGGTATCATTTAGAGACATTTAGTTAGTCATTTGGAATTAATGTTTTCTCACAAATGAGGGAGCTGATAGATGGAATTTTGAAACAAAGCAAAACAAGATGGATCGTGACCTATTTTATTGTAGATTTTTATGTACGTATCTATACAAATCAGATCTCTCTGAAGGTAGGAACTAAGTTCTTTTTATCTTTTTACTTGCCAAAGACCCCAGGTATTCAAAAAGTATTTCCTGGATCAATTGATAAGGCATGGTTCCTGTCTTTAGGAGATTTGTAGTTCGTCGGAGATACCAAAAGGGAAATACAAATAAAATGCTGGAGGGCACCCCAAAGGAAGGGTGAGTCTCGCTTCTGGGGGAGCCAGGAGGTGGAAGTCCCTTTCCAATGGAGGAAGGACATTCTGAGTAAGAGACCAAGTCAGGAAAGTGGAAGACATTGGGGAAGATGAGTGGCCATGCAAGGCTGGAATGGAGGGTACATGAAGTAGACAGGGAGGAGACGAGAGACAAGGAGCTCTTGGAGCCAGACAAAGGGCTCAGCCATCATGAAAGAGGCAGCAGAGGAGTGAAGGGTATGGTTGATGGCTGTTGACCACAGACAGTGGAAGGGGCGGGAGTAGGAGAGAACACCCAGTGAATAGACCTTTTGGAGGCTTCTCAGTCAGCCCTTCTTGGGAGGTGTTTAGCACGGCTTTAGGTGAACTTATAGGATCTCCATCAAAGAATAACTTAGGACATTAATTCGTTCTGTTGCACACATTGTTTTATCATGTGTGACAGAGTCAGTTGATTGCTAGAGTCAAATAAAGACAAAAACAAAAGGAGGAGGAACAAGGAGAAAATCCCGTGAACTGGGGAACTCATTTTGCACATTTTAGGGTATGCAGCTGGTAAAGAGGTCAGTTTGGCAATCCTGTCATTAGGTGGGCCGACTAGGCATATCAGAGGAATCCCTCCCAGTCTTCTGCAGATGCTTCCCAAGACCTGGAGGATTTAGTGGCCACAAGTGGCACTGAACAGAGCTTCCTTGACTTCCTTGACTTATGATAGAGTGACACCCTGATAAACCCATTCTAAGTTAAACATACCATAAATCTAACCATCATACATTGAGGATATTCTGTACAGAGGTGACCGAGTCCTAGTACCTCTGGTTTGGCTAGGCCAGGCTACCCAATCTCTCTCATGAAGGCCTCCACTCCCTAATGTTTATACTGATCTGAGTTTCTTGGATCCTTTTGTTCCTTCATTGTTCCATAACCATCCCTGTTCCTTAGAGAGAAGGGAAGGTAACCCCTGTTTGGACTGGGCTGTGTTATCTCAGACAAGTCTGGTCTCAGCGTATAGAACAGAGGAGACAAGAACTCTGGTGTGATTCGTTTGCCTCACTGTGGCCAGTGTTCACAAGCATGGACCTTGGAGGTGAAAGGCTTGGCTTTGAGTCTTGGCTCTGTCGCTTCCTAGTAGTGTGACCTAGAACAAAGCACTTGAACTCTGAGCCCCAACCTTGTTTTTCATCTGTAAAATGTGATTGGTGGTAACTGCTGCGGAGTGCTTAGATGTGCAGCAGTGACCATGACCCCCTCCCCCTCCACTAATGATGAAAGGGTTTTGAGTGCCCGTTGGTTGCCAGGCCCCGTCCTTTTGACTCTGAAGGGTTCTGTTTCTGTTAAGCTCAGGGCTGGGTTCCTGCTTCCAGCTCCGTGTCACTGGTGCTACATTGTAATGGTTTTGGCTGGCAGAGCAAGATTTTGATTTTGTTTCCTGGTTTGGGGATGGTTTGCTCCTTTTTCTACTTCACCTGCAATGGGAACAGAGAGGCCCGGTGGCCAATGCCTAGGAATTCCCTAATGTGCTTTTAAGACATGAATGTGCTGTTGGTTGTCTGTGGTCTAGGGCCACGATCGGGTTTGAAAGCCTTGGCTCTGAGATCTGCTGCCTGGGAATGGAGCCCAGTGCAGAAACTCTGATGTTCCTCTGATGTTCCCTCCTGCTCCAAACTCCAGGAGATCCCCGACAGTCACCATTTCAGTTTCCTTTATGCTGTGTGGTTTCTAGGTGCTGCCACCCTCAGAATGTGGGTTCCCTGGAAGCACAGGGATTCACTGAAGGGTTCAGTGGCTCAGGAAGTTTCCATTCAATGAGTCTGTCAGACCTGCTTTATGCCATACGCTGTGCTGGGCCCTGGGGTTACTGCAGAGGCTCAAATGACACTTTTTGTCCCTGACTTTGTATGGAATTGTTTGCAGGGCACAAAGGCAGTCCCTAAGAAATTTCTTCCCCAGAGCCTGGTATGCGTTTTGTCAGAGAAACACTGTTATGTTTGGCAGGTAAGGACCCTGAGAGCTCCCTACCTGAGAGTTCCCCCAGTTATGTCGTGTTACCATGATTACATGACATAACCCCTCTGTGCCTCAGTTTCCTAACATAAAAAGGTGGATTCCTTCCTCCTAGGAGAGAGCTGTGAGGATCAAATGAATTAATCTGAATTAATATGTTTGAGATGCTTTGGAAGCATTTGGAATCCCATTCTGGGATTTTGATGGGGAGTTAGAGGTGGCAGTGGGAAGAGGGCAGGCGGGGAAGAGGCCTGGAGGAGAGGGGACTGCTGTTTAGCTAGGTTGTGCATTCGTTGCCTGCAGGGGGTAGACGTTTGCTCTAGGCTCGTTGTTGATGTTAGAGCCTGGGGAACTGGGCACTGCCATGCATCAGCTGGTTAGAGCAGAAAGGATCTCTCATGGGCTGTCAGAGGGTTTGAAATCGTTCCCCAGAATCTCCGTGGCTCAAGAGGGAGAAGTCAATGAAGAGGTTTTTAGGGAGGGAGGGAAATATACATAATGAGCTGATGCTTTCAGATAACTTGATCTCATTGAACCTTCCTCAGAACACTATGAATTAAAATTTTAGTCCCCTCCCCCACTTAAAGAAGTCATGGAAAAAGACTAGGGAAAGCTGCATGACTTGATCAAGGTCTCC
>PISX010027668.1:0-22690 GCA_004024625.1 Mellivora capensis | reverse complement strand
CAGGCAATACAATGGCACTAAATTCATATCTCTCAATAGTTACCCTGAATGTTAACGAGCTAAATGCCCCAATCAAAAGACACAGGGTATCAGAATGGATAAAAAAACAAAACCCATCAATATGTTGCCTACAAGAAACTCATTTTAGACCCGAAGACACCTCCAAATTTAAAGTGAGGGGGTGGAAAACAATTTACCATGCTAATGGACATCAGAAGAAAGCTGGGGTGGCAATCCTTAGATCAATTAGATTTTAAGTCAAAGACTATAATAAGAGATGAGGAAGGACACTATATCATACTCAAAGGGTCCGTCCAACAAGAAGATCTAACAATTTTAAATATCTATGCCCCTAACGTGGGAGCAGCCAACTACAAAATGACACCAGTTTTTATGCCTGCATCAAAAATTCCAGCTCAGGGAGCTATAACGTCTTACCCCAGCAAATCTCTCTCACAGTTTGCATCTTTTTTTTTTTACATTTACTAATTGGACTTTACTGTAAGAAAGTGTTGGCCCTTCTCTCAATTTATTTATGTTTATTGTTATGGACTCAGGAGTATTAAATTTATTCCATTATTATCATCATCAATTTTGCTGTTCAATTGTCTCATCCTCTTTCGAAATACTTCAGTCCATCTGCTTCCTGTTGAGCTGAATTTCCAGCCACAGCCCCTCAGTCACCTACTCCGTGTGCAGGGCAGATTCTGAGCCCCTGGCACCAAGGGCCAGGTTTCTGGGGAATTCACTGAGGCACTTTCCCAGCAAAGAAACGGACAGGTCCCAGCCACGGGAAGTCAGTCATGGTTCCAGGGTCAGGGAGGTCCAGGAAGGGCTGACCCTGGCCAGGTAGGCTCTTCCATAATTCATCCTGCCCTCCATAGATCCACCCAGGCCTGTCCCAGTAGCAGCACCAGCTGACGACTTCACATGTCCTGCGTTTTTCATTCTTGACCCGCTCTTCTCTGCCCAGCATAGGTATAGCCGCCAGCTAAGAAGTCAGGCAGCAGACAGCTGGGCAGCACTTTACCATATTCCTTGGTGCAGAGGAAGCACTCTCCTCCTGGGGTTTAGTTCCCAGCTGTTCTCCCCGGATCCCAAGAGCAGCCAAAGCAAAGACAGCTGGGCACTACTGCAAGACAGACTACCGAAGGACAAGAGGGACTTTCCCATGTTGAAGTGGGCTGGGAGGAGAAGGCTCTGCCTCATCTTCTTGCTTTTAAGATGTGCAAGGGTTATTCGCCCTGGGAAGGGTGCAGACCCTAGCCTCTGAAGCCAGGCAGCCAAGATGCACAGGGCCCTCTCCTTCGGGAGACCACGCTGCTTCAACTTCAGAATACAGACCTTAAAATACATACTGTTCTTGCACACTCCTAACACACAATTTTAACACATTGGCTGCATCTAGTATTATAGCAAAGAGTGACATCACATTTTCAAAACACCTGCTTCTATTATCAGCTGAGGACTTGAATCTGTGAAACTTTTGCCAGCAGCCTGACCCTTCCTATCCTCTACCAGCCAACTCCAGGCTCATCTCCCCTCCAGAAGCTTCCCCAATCTCTCCAGCCCTCCCTGATGCCTTGCTTTGAGCTTCCTGTCTGTAGGGGAAATATTGTCCAGGGGCAAGTCTGTCTCCCTGCTAGCCTGCAAATTCCTCATAGTCAGGGTTTTTGTTCATCTGTATGCAGTGCCTGGTGCTACTCATGGAGCCCAGGCTAGGGAGCTGGGAAGTTGACTCGCTGACAGAGCTCGGCCAGCACTTGACAAGCTGGGGTTCTGTTGGAAGAGCTCCCATTTGGCCCTGCCTCCAGCTCTGCCTCACTCTCCATCCCTTTCTCTCTATTTTCTCTGTCTTCCTTGGGCAAACTTCATCCTTTTCTGAGCCAAACCCATTACAGAGTCAGTCTGGACTCTCTCTAGGTTCTCCAAGTTGGAATTTCTAAACTGCAAACTTGCCCTCCAATTTAGAAGTTCTTGTAACACTCACGTTGAATAGACGTCGCGCCGGAGTCTCACGCCAGACCAACTTCTTCCTATCATGCTCCGTTGACGGCAAAACAGGAAGGAAATTCTGGTCATCTCACCTCTTCCATTTCCTCTTTCTGTGCTACCCCCACTGGCTGATCCCTTCTAGCCACCCAGCCTGTCTCTCTTTTTGTAACTCTGCCCAGTGTGCTGTGTTCAGGGCTTTGGGAGGGGGGCTGCTTTCAGCAGAGGAAGGGATGGCATGTGTAACCGTTCCACCATGTACCATTCCCTTGCCTTGGTACAAACATATTTGTTTGCAATCAGTGTATTTATTCATTTATTAAAATGTCTTCAACCACATATTACATGTTAGAGTTCTCCAGATGTCTTTCTTCTCTGTGGGTAGGCAAAGCGAGGTCATCACACCCATTTTGTAGACAAGGCTGCCAAGGCTCAGAGAGGGCAAGCCACTTTCCCGGAATCACATAGTTGATAGGAATCACCAGGGCCATCTGGCTCCAATACCAGTGCTCTCTTGTCCACAATATATATGAATGTTCTGTTTAATTCTTTTCCCCTTCCTACTCTGCAACCCTTCTCAGATCTAGTTAGCTATTCTAGGACAGAAGTTATTTCCCATTCATCTGAGGATCCCTCACATCATAGCCCAGCTGGTAACACAGCTGAATAACACAGCAGACACTCGGTAAAAATTTATTGAGGGAATGTAGAAATCCTTCCCAAGAATTACCTACTCTTATCTAAGACAGTCCCAGAGATTTTCGTGCATGGATTCTAGTCCCTCGGTTTCTCTGGGGCTCACTTTCCCTGTCTGTAGGGAAGTTGTACGGTTGGACTTGATGGTGTCCATATTCCTTAAGCTGTGACACTCTGTTGTTGGCTTTGGGACTCGGCCCAGGAGGGCTGGTGTCTGTGCTTCTGGCAACACATGATACCCAGCCAGCCTGAGGTCAGGGACAGCATATAGGAGCAGCTGGGTACACTGTGAGGTAAAGAAGACAACATAGGGCTTGGAAATTGGTGCTTAGAGCTGAGCCTGGAAGTAAGTGAGTGACATGAACAGGGTGAGCTGTCGGCCCTCTGCAGTCAATTACATTCCTCTGATATTACTTTTTAAAAATTTTTTTATTTAAATTCAATTTAATGAACATATACTGTATCATTATTTTCAGGGACACGATTCAGTGATTCATCAGTTGCATACAGTACTCAGTGCTCATTCCATCAAGTGCCCTCCTTAACGCCCATCACCTAATGAGGCCATCCCCACCCTCCTCCCCTCCAGCAACCCTCAGTTTGTTCCCTACAGTCTCTGATGGTTTGCCTCCTTCTCTGTTTTTGTCTTACTTTATTTTTCCTTCCCTTCCCCTACAATCATGTTTTGTTTCTTAAATTCCACATGTGAGTGAAAGCATATGGCATTTGTCTTTCTCTGACTGATTTATTTTCACTCAGCATAATACACTCTAGCTCCATCTACATCGTTGCAAATGGCAAGATTCATTCTTTTTGACGGCTGAGTAATATACCGTTGTGTATATTTACCACATCTTCTTTATCCATTCATCTGTCAGTGGACCTCTGGTTTCTTTCTATATTTTGGCTATTGTGGACATTGCTGCTATAAACATTCGGGTGCAGGTGTCCCTTCAAATCACGATGTCTATAACCTTTGGATAAATACCTAGTAGTGCAATTACTGGGTCATAGTGTAACTCTATTTTTAACTTCTTGAGGAACCTCCATACTGTTTTCCAGAGTGGTTGCACCATTTGCATTCCCACCAACAGTGTAAGAGGATTCTCCTCTCTCCCCAACATCTGTTGTTTCCTGAGTTGTTCATTTTAACCATTCTGACTGGTATGAAGTGCTATCTCATTGTGGTTTTGATGTGTATTTTCCTGATGCTGAGTGATGTTGAGCATTTTCCCATGTTTCTGTTGGCCATTTGTATGCCTTTTTTGGAGAAGTATCTGTTTATGTCTTCTGCCCATTTCTTGATTGGATTTTTTGTTTTCTGGGTGTTGAATTTGGTTAAGTTCTCTCTAGATTTTGGATACCAGCTCTTTATCTGATATGATTTGCCAATATCTTGTCCCATTCTATAGGTTGCCTTTTTAGTTTTGTTGACTGTTTCCTTTGCTGTGAAAAAGCATTTCACCTTGATCAAGTCCCAATAGTTCATTTCTGCTTTTGTTTCTCTTGCCTTTGTCTAGCAAGAAGCTGCTGTGGTCAACGTCAAAGAGGTTGTTGCCTGCATTGTCTTCTAGGATTTTGATGGATTCCTGTTTCAGACTTAGGTGTTTCATTTATTTTGAGTTTATTTTGTGTATGGTATGAGAAAGTGGTCCAGTTTCAATCTTCTTCATGTGGATATCCAATTTTCCCAACACCATTTGTTGAAGAGATTGTCTTTTTTTCAATTGGATATTCTTTCCTGCTTTGTCGAAGATTAGTCGACCATGGAGCTGAGAGTCCATTTCTGGGTTCTCTATTCTGTTCCATTGATCTGTGTGTCTGGTTTTGTGCCAGTACCATACTGTCTTGATTATTACAGCTTTGTAATAGAGCTTGAAGTCTGGAATTGTGACGCTTCCAGCTTTGGTTTTCTTTTTCAACATTCCTTTAACTATTCGGGGTCTTTCCTGGTTCCATACAAATTTTAAGATTGTTTGTTCCAGCTCTGTGAAAGATGTCAATGGTATTTTGATAGGGATTGCATTGAATGTGTAGACTACTTTGGGTAGCATAGACATTTTAACAATATTTGTTCTTCCAGTGCATGAGCATGGAATGTTTTTCCATTTCTTTGTGTCTTCCTCAGTTTCCCTCATAAGTGTCCTCTAGTTTTCAGAGTACAGATCCTATGACTTCATTGGTTAGATTTACTCCTAGGTATCTTATGGTTTTTGGTGCAATTGTAAATGGGATCAATTCCTTGAATTCTCTTTCTTCTGCCTCATTGCTAGGGTATAGAAATGCAACTGACTTCTGTGCATTGATTTTATATCTTGCCATTTTGCTGAATTCCTATATCAGTTCTAGCAATTCTTCCTGGAGTTTTTGGGTTTTCTACATAGAGTACTATGTTTTCTGCAAAGAGTGAAAATTTGACTTCCTCTCTGCTGATTTAGATCCTTTTATCTCTTTATGTTGTCTGACTGCTGAGGTTAGGACTTCCAGTACTATGTTGAACAACAGTGGTGAGAGTGGACATCATTTTTGTCTTCCTAACCTTAAGGGGAAAGCTCTCAGCTTTTCCCTGTTGAAGATGATATTTGCTATGGGTTTTTCATATGTTGCTTTTATGGTATTGAGGTATATTCCCTTTATCCCTACACAGTGGAGAGTTTTTAATCAAGAAAGGATGCTGTAGGGGCTCCTGGGTGGCTCAGTCATTAAGCATCTGCGTTTGGCTCAGGTCATGATCCCAGGGTCCTGGGATCGAGCTCCTCATCCAGCTCTCTGCTCGGCATGAAGCCTGCTTCTCCTTCTCCCACTACCCCTACTATGTTTCCTCTCTCTGTGTGTCTTTCTCTGTCAAATAAATCAATAAAATCCTAAAAAAAAAGAGAGAGAGAGAGAGAATGCTGTATTTTGTCAAATGTTTCTTTCTGCATCAATTGAGAGGATCATATTGAGAGAATCATTTCTTGTCCTTTCTTTTATTAATGTGGTATATCACACCAAGTTATTATAGATTTTGAACCACCATTGCGGCCCAGGAATAAATCCTACTTTGTTGTGGTGAATAATCCTTTTAATGTACTGTTTGGATCCTATTAGCTAGTATCTTGGTGAGAATTTCTGCATCCATGTTCAACAGGGATATTGGTCTGTAATTCTTTTTTGTGGGGTCTTTTGTCTGGTTTGGTAATGCTGACCTCAAAGAATGAGTTTGGAAGTTTTCCTTCCATTTTAATTTTTTTAAACAGTTTCAGAAGGATCGGTATTAATTCTTCTTCTTTTTTATAATTTTTAAATTTTTTATAAACATATAATGTATTATTAGCCCCAGGGGTACAGGTCTGTGAATCGCTAGGTATTAATTCTTCTTTAAATGTTTGGTATAATTCTGCTAGAAAGCTGTCCAGCCCTGGACTCTTGTTTGTTGGGAGATTTTTTTTTAATTTTTTATTTATTTATTTGAGAGAGAGAGAGTAAGAGAGAACATGAGAGGGGAGAAGGTCAGAGGGAGGAGCAGATTCCCCATGGAGCTGGGAGCCCGATGCAGGACTTGATCCTGGGACTCCAAAATCATGACCCAAGCCAAAGGCAGTCGGCCAACCAGCTGAGACACCCAGGCGCCCTGTTGGGAGATTTTTCATTACTGATTCAATTTCTTTGCTGGTTATGGATCTGTTCAGGGTTTCTATTTCTTCCTGTTTCAGTTTTGGTAGTTTGTATGTTTCTAGGAATGCATCCATTTCTTCCAGATTGCCTAATTTGTTGACATATAATGACTCCTAATATTCTCTTATAATTCTTTGTATTTATTCAGTGTTGGTCATGATCTTTCCTCTCCCATTCATGGTTTTATTTATTTGGGTCCTTTCTCTCTTCTTTTTGATAATTCTGGCTAGGGGTTTATTGATCTTATTAATTCTTTCAAAGAACCAGCTCCTACTTTTGTTTATCTGTTCTGTATTTTGATTTCTATATCATTGATTTCTGCTCTAATCTTTATTATTTCTCTTCTCCTGCTGGATTTAGGCTTTATTTGCTGTTTTTTTTCCAGCTCCTTTAGGTGTAAGGTTAGATTGTATATTTGAGACTTTTCTTGTTTCTTGAGAAAGGCCTGTATTGCTATATAATTCCCTCTTGGGACCACCTTTGCTTCATCCCAAAGTTTCTGAACTATCATGTTTTCATTTTCATTTGCTTCCATGTTTTTTTTAATTGTTCTTTAATTTCCTAGTTGACCCATTTATTCTTTATTAGGATGTTCTTTAATCTGCATGTATTGTGGTCCTTCCAGATTTTTTCTTGTAGTTGACTTCAAGTTCTAAAGCACTGTGGTCTGAAAATATGCATGAACTGGTCTCAATCTTTTTGTACCAGTTGAGACCTGATTTGTGACCCAATATGTGATCTGTTCTGGAAAATGTTACATGCATTCGAGAAGAATGTGTATTTTGCTGCTTTAAGATGAAATGCTCTGACTATACCTGTTAAGTCTGTCTGGTCCAGTGTGTTATTCAATGTCCTTGTTTCTTTATTGATCTTCTGTTTATGTGATCTGTCCATTGGTGTGAGTGGGGTGTTAAAGTCCCCTATTATTATTATATTATTATCAATGTTTTTCTTTATTTTTTTAGAGATTTATTTAAGAGATAAAGAGCCAGTGAGAGAGAGACACACAAGAGGGGGAGGTGGGGAAGAGCAGAGGGATGAGGGAGAAGCAGATTTCCCACTGAGCAGGGACGCCCACGCAGGGCTCCACCCCCGGACCCTGGGATCATGACCTGAGCAGAAGGCAGATGTTCAACTGACTGAGCCACCCAGGCACCCCTCAGTATGTTTCTTTAATTTTGTTGTTAATTGTTTTAAATATTTGGTTGCTCCCCAAGATAGGGGCATAAATGTTTACAAGTGTTAGATTTTCTTGTTGGATATACCCTTTTATTATGACATAATATCCTTCACCTTTTATAGTCTTTGGTTTAAATTCTAGTTTGTCTTGGGCATCTGGGTGGCTCAGTTGGTTGAGCAACTGCCTTCGGCTCTGGTCATGATCCCGGACTTCCAGGATCGAGTCCCACATCGGGCTCCCAGCTCCTTGGGGAGCCTGCTTCTCCCTCTGACCTTCTCCTCTCTCATGCTCTCTCTCACTCATTCTCCCTCAAATAAATAAATAAAATCTTTAAAAAATAAAAATTAAAAAAAAATTCTAGTTTGTCTGATATAAGGATGGCCACTCCGACTTTTTATTTCATTGGCATGATAAATGGTTCCCCACCCCTCACTTTCAATCTGGAGGTGACTTTGGGTCTAAAATGAGTCTCCTGTAAGCAGCATATCAATGGGTCTTGTTTAGTTTTGTTTTTTACCCATTCTGATGTCCTGAGCTTTTTGATTGGAGCATTTGGTCTGTTTACATTCAAAGTAATTATTGAAAGATTCAAAATTAGTGCCATAGTATTACCTGTAAAGTTGCTGTTCCTGTAGATTGTCTTTTACTTATATCTGTATTGATTAAATCCCTGACACTGGGACGCCTAGGTGGCTCAGTTGGTTAAGCAGCTGCCTTTGGCTCAGGTCATGATCCCAGCGTCCTGGGATCAAGTCCCACATCGGGCTCCTTGCTCGGCAGGGAGCCTGCTTCTCCCTCTGCCTCTGCCTGCCACTCTGTCTGCCTGTGCTCGCTCTCTCTCGCTCTGTCTCTCTGACAAAAAAAATATATATATATATTATTAAAAAAAAAAAATCCCTGACTGGGTTTACCTCCTATTCTTTCTTTTGGGGTAATTTCCCTGTCCAGTCATTATGTCCAGAAAAGAAAGGAGGAAAGAAAAACCCAGCAAAAACAGCAGTAATAACAACAACAAAAACTTCAGGAAGTGTTTCTGGTGCATGCTGTGTACACTCTGTTGTGTTTTGGCTGTTTTTTCCCACTAGACCTTCCTCTACAGAGTTCCTCCTTGCTTGTAGTGGGGAGTGTTTGGACCCTTAAGTAGATGTGCTTTGTTTATTGGGATAAGCCTCACATCTGCCATGTTCTCTCCCTCCAACTGCGCAGATTGTTTCTTTATTCTCGGATCATCTTCCCAGTTGTTCAAAAATAATTGAATGTTGATCTAGCTAAATTTGAAGGACAAGGCAAGTTCAGGGTCTCCCTACTACTCTGCCATCTTCCCACGTTCTGATATTACTTTCTTTTGAACTGCTAGGAGCAAACCCATTTCATTCCTTTTCAAAACTCTTGGAAAGCTGACTGTTAATCAACGGTCAAGAAATGAAAGAAAGGCTTGCTTGACTATTCCTTCATCTTTTCATCCCATATGTCCATCCAGGAGGCCTTCCCCAAGTGTCTGTCCCAGGCGCAGGCAGCAGGACTCCCCACTCCTGACCTTGATCCCCAGCCAGTGGGTTGACCACATCTCCCTCTGAATCCAGATGTTCTCCCCTCCTCACCAGATATGTTTTATAGTTTTGCTAAGTTGTTTATTATGGTATTTTTCAAACAGTACCCGCAAAATACCAAGATAGTATAATAAGCTCCCATGCGACCATCATCCAGCTTCAATTATCAACCAGTGGCCAATCTTTTTCATGTACACACCCACCCACTTATCCCTTCTTGTATTATTTTGAAGCAAATATCAGACATCCTGTCATGTAATCCATGAATATTGATATGTGCCTTTAAAAGATAAGGGCTTTGAACATTGTCAAAAGTTAACACTAATTCTTTAATATCATCAAGTATCCAGTCACTAATCTCATAATCTTTTCCCTTTACAGTGTGTTTGTTTGGACCAGGATCCATATAAGGTCCACACTATGAATGGCTGATGTGTATGTTGTCTTTTTAAACCTATAGGTTCCTTTCCCACCTCCACCTTTTTGCTTTTCCTCGAAAACTTTTTTATTGAAGAAACTGGTTGTTTGTCCTGTATGTTGGGTTTCCCATGGTCTGGATTGTGCTGATTGCTTCCTTGGTGGTGTTGAGCACATTTCTCTGCCCTCATGTTTTTCTGTAAATTGGGAGTTTGCATTCTGACCAGATTTAGCTTTGATACTTCACAGCTGGTGCTGTTCCTCCATTAAGGGGCATGTACTGTCAGGCTCTTGCCCTTCTTGTGAGTTGAGCAGCCACTGATGCTCAATGCCAAGGCCCATTCATTCTTTAGTGGTTGCACAACTGTGGCTGGTTTACCTTTGATGACTTATGGTTTCCTTAGGCGGAGTCTGCTCCAACCCCTCCACCCCCCACCGATCTTTCTGTAACATCTTCCTCCTGAATGGGGTCTTAGCTACTAGCATTCCTTGGCACTTAGCTACCAGATTCCTGTCAAGATCACACAGGGCTGGGCATAAAAAGAAGGAGATATCACAAATTCTACCCCAAATGTCTCTGTTGGGGGCTGCTCTTGGGAGATAGGAGGTTTGGTGTTCATCACAGTGTGTGCCCTAACTCCTCCAACCAAAATAAGATTCTCACAGGTGAAGTCAAGTGTAGCTCAGTGCCAGCTGAGGTTACATGGTTTTTTGAAAAGGAATGAAATAGGCTTGCACCTAGCAGGAGGATGCCCCCACTAAAACTTATACTGTCACAGTCACTTCTAGCTGAGTCTTTGCAACCTTGAACTCTCAAGTCCATTCACAGCTCATCTCCCCCAGCTCTTCCTCTACCCTTGCACATCCAGGTTTGGGACACAGCCCTGGGACTCTGTGTCCTCAGAATCACTCACACCTCCTTTGTGAGCATGACAGGTATTCCTTAGGCTTGGACCCCTGGTTGGATTTCAAGTTGACCTGTGTCTGGGTCCCTTGCTTTTTTCCGGCCCCTTTTCAGTCACTGAGTCTCCTTCCCACAGAGGCACTTCCCTCATTACAGTGAAGATCAGCTCAGTGGCTCACTGCAGTGACAGAGACCACCTGCCCCAGGTTTCACCCAGCAGCACAGATCATTGAAATACCTCCCCTGACCCCTGTCCCCATTCCCACCCAGTCCCTATGGAGAAAAGGATAATATGGAAATACATAGTCCTCCTCCTCCTTAGAACTACATTTTTGTGCCAGTGGACCCCTTGGGAAGTGTAGCAAAGCCTTAGACTTTCTCTCAGAATATTTTTTTAAAACATAAAGCAAGATATGTTAAAAAGCAATTATACCTCAGGATTGGAAACAATCCAAATGTCCTCAGTGGGAAAATGGTTAAATAAATTAGGTACATGCCTACTATGGAACACCACTCAAGAACAAAAAGGAACAAACTATTATCTACACGACAATTTGGGTTGACCTCAAGAGAATTATACAGAATGAAAACAAGCCAGTCTCAAAAGGTTATCTACTTTGGAGAGTATGTAAACCTCAAAAAGGTATAGATTCCCTTACATGACATTTTTTAAATGACAAAATTACAGAGATGGAGAACAGATTAGTGGATGCCAGGGTTTGGGGAAGGGAGGGGATGGCAAGTGTCTGACTATGGAAGAATAGCACGAGGGATCCTTGTGGTGACAGAACTGTTGTCGTCGTCACACAAATCTACACATGAGATAAAACTGCGTGGAACTAAATACACACACACACACACACACACAAGTGCACATAAAACTGGTGAGATCAGAATCAAGGATGGGGACTGTAGCAACATCAGTTTGCTGGTTGTGATATTGTACTATAGTTTTGCAAGATAGTACATGGGGAGAAATTGGGTGAAAGGCATACAAGATCTGCCTGAATTATTTCTTAAAATTCATGCCTATACTAAGATAATCTTATCTTAAAATAAAAAGTTAAAACATTATTCTGAAATACAATTATTAAAACATGTTAAAAGCACATTTATGATACAGGAATGTATGCATTCCATTATTAACACATTTCAAAAGAACTAGCAGGGGATCTTACAACTCTGATGACAGTGGTGAATATGAACAGTATTTTGGTTTTTTTGTATTTTTTTAAGATTTTATTTATTTATTTATTTGTCAGAGAGAGAGAGAGAGCCCAAGCAGGCAGAGTGGCAGGGAAAGGCAGAGAGAAAAGCAGGCTCCCCAATGAGCAAGGAGCCCAATGCGGGACTCGATCCCAGGACCCTGGGATCATGACCTGAGCCAAAGGCAGAGGCTTAACCCACTGAGCCACCGAGGCGCCCCATGAACAGTGTTTTAAGATGAAGTCCTGCTAATACTACTATTCTTACATTCATGATTAAAGGAGATGTCAATTTTGTTAGAGGTTAGTGAAAATAAAAATGTAAATTTTCTCGCATCCAAATTTAGGGTTCCCTGAATTAGATCATGGGCCCTCAAGTTAAGAACCCCTGCCTTGTTTAAAATGGCAGCTTTCTGGGGCACCGGGGTGGCTCAGTCAGTCAAGTGTCTGCCTCTGACTTAGGTTGTAATCTCAGGGTCCTGGGACTGAGCCCTGCTCAGTGGGGAGTCTGCTTCTTCCTCTGCCTGTGACCTCCCCCCTGCTTGCTCTTTCTCTCTCTCTCCCTCTCAAATAAATAAACTAAATCTTTAAAAAATAATAAAATGGCAACTTACCCTCTTTGGTTATGCAGTGATAATGAATATAAAGGGAGATGAATAGTAAAGGGAGCAGATATAGAAGAGGCAGTGATCACACTGCACTGGTCATGGGAGTGGGGCATTTCTGAAATGTTAATTGATGCTTCCCCATATTGATTTTCCCTCCACTCAAACAGCCAGACCTCAGAAAGTATCTTCCAAGTTTTCCTTGTCCTTGGAGTACAGGAGTTTGAGGACATTAAGCCTCCCTTTCTATCCTATATCCATCTAAAACATTATTTCCCAGGCTGGGGAGATGAGAGGTCTGAGGGAAGCAAGTCAGTCTAGACATTAGGCTCTGCCTTCCAGCCAGAGTCTGACAGTGCCAGTGGATCATACTGAGTGTGGACGGATGGGGCTGGTGAGCAACAGGAAGGCAGGAAATGACATCTAAGCGAAGGTCCACATGGACAGAAGCCACCAAAGATCAGGTGGCACATGCTTGCTTGAACCTTGGCACTGACCAAGTCATAGAACTGATACAATTCTGAGAAATGAGTGACCTGCACAGTGACCAAGGTTTATTTTTCAATTTCTTTTGGATTAGAGTCTCAAAACAGAAAATAAGTTGTTCTAGACAAATATGACCATGTTTACTTGTATACTTGAGTATGCGGCCAAGAGCTAGTGGCACTTTGAGAGTCCAGGGGCATAGCTTCTGCAGCAGGCTCTGGCGGAGGTCCTCCCAAACTCTGGCCTCCTCTGCTCAGTATACGCTACCCATTTCCCCCTGGCAAGACGTACCCTGCTTCATCTGAGGGCCTGCTCTGGCTAACAAAGCCCATTTGGCCCCCACCCATCCCGGGTGGCTCCCCTTCCCCACAAACCCCTTCAACAAATGACTGGGGTGAGTTGGTACAGAACTGCCCCATCTCCCTTGCGCCTGAGTTGGAATAACTCTGAGCTGTGTGTTCTGTACTACCCCGAGCTTCTCAGGGGGATAAAGCTCCGGCTACCCACAGGGTAACGGGAGTAACACACTCTTCCCTCCCTCGCCTCACTTCCCCACTCTCCTGCCTGTGTCTCTGGAATAAACCACTACTTATACCATAAGACATTGTCAATGGTCAACCTTCTTTGGCCTATAAAAATGGCAATTTCATGTAGACCAAACTAAATTTTACATTGCAGTCTTTGTTTCAGGGGCAGCTAATACAGTTATCAACATACTCTAGCTAAGGACTGCCTCCTCGAGTTGCCGCCCAGCTATCCTTAGGGAGCTTCAATGGGAGAAAACTGAGAAACCAAATCTAGGGGCTGAACCACTAGAGATCTACGGAGGACCCTCTGGCCCTTCTCGTTCCACAGGACAGTGGGTCTTGGAAGAGGTGGGGCAGAAGAACAGCAGAGGCTGTTTCAGGATGAATACATGCTCCACCCAGATATTGCACATTATTAGAGTGGGAAGTGTGGCCACAAAATGAGGAAACCATGGGAGATAAGGAAATGCTATAACTAGAAATGTGATGGGATGTTTGGAAGCAGAAGACCTGGGTGTGAGCTGAGAATCTGGAAAGAGGAACATGTAGCTGAGATCAGGAAGGTGACATTGAAAACTCTAGGGACCTATTTGGCCTGATCCCAGTCCTCCCTCCTGGAGAACTCAACCCCTCCCAAGTAGAGGGCTCTGGACATATAGATAGGCTCAAGAACACTATGGCTAAAACAGAACCCTGAGAATAAACAGCACTTTCACATCTCAGTTAGCCACCCAGCAAAATTCATCTGTCTCTGAGGCTCTGAGGGTAGGGGACCACTCTGCTAGGCAGGAAGGCAAGAGCAGAACTTGGTCTAGAAGCCAGGTCTGTTTCCACTGATCAGACCCACTGGAGAAAATACATTTTACCTGACAGTCCATTGCATAAGCTTTACAAAATAATAATTACCGTAACTACCCGCAATGTACTTTGATATTTTCTATTCTGTTCTGTTTCGTATTTTCTAAATGCTGGACATGACCCATTAGCTGATTTCACAACATGTTTCTGGGTGGTAACCTACAATATGAAATATTGCCCTTAAGTATATCCAGAAATAAAAGGGTGTGGACAGTACTGCTGAGTTTTCCTAAATACTGTGTATTTACCGTCAGCCCCTGTGTCCCATTCAGGGCTGCAGGGATTGCTGGGCTGAGCTAGGACAGCCTGTCAAATTGAAAGTGATTCCTATTTCCCAATCCAGTAATTCAAACCAGGCATTTTCACATTTTTTGCTACCATGTTCTCATTTTTTGCCATATCCCTGTACCATCTGGACTATGTACTATTGTATGAATACTCTCTATAAATCAACTCATCACTTTTTTGAAACTTAAATATTCACACTAGCCCTATCTTATGGAGTACTATTGGTAAGATCAAAGCTTTGATCTATTCCCTGGCAAAATAAAACAAAAGCACAATTATGAAAATAAAACATGCCTTCTGTGTTTCACCTTAAGTTTACCCAGTCAGTGGCCCTCCCTCACCTGCTCCTTTCACAAGAAAACAATCCTAGCCTATGTATAGCTCAAGCTGTCCCTAACCCCAGAAAGCATGCATCCCTTCCCTCTGTCCACCTCTCCAATAGCATGATTAACAGCATTTAAATTCATTAATCTTCACACCAGCCCTATAAAGTATTAGGCTCACCCCATTTTACAGATGAGGAAACTGAGGTATGGAGAGATCAGACTTGCCCGTAGCTAGGAAGTAATGGAGCCAGGTTTTGAATTCGGGCCATCTGACAACAGGGCCTGTGCACCTGACTACTGCATTATACTACCCTCTGCCAGCTGTACTGTTGCCCCTTCCAGAACCTCCTGGACTGCCCTACACTTAGGATTGCTCTTCCTCTGTCCCCAAAGCATTCAAGTCCTGCTTGTTTAATTCATTTGGAGGTTAATCATAAACGCCTTGGGGATACTGTCTCTACCAGGCTGGGGGCTTCTTAAAAGAAAGGCTGCCCCTTCCTCCTGTGTGTTTCTGCACCCAACAACAAGTTTGAGGTTTGCAGGCCTTCAGTAAGTGTCTGTTGGGACCTGTGATCTTTGCTTCTTGTTTAACAAACACCCAGCACTCTTTTTACAAGTTATCCACTCACAGGCTGGTTTCTGGTGAAGCCCTGGGAATAGTCAGGGGGAAGGGGGAGATGAGTCAGGACAACAGAATTTAGATGTCTTATCCTATTGTCCACAGATCCCCAGTGGACTCAGCCTAGCACGCAGGCGGTCCATGTACTTAGATAAGAACAAGATTAGATCCTTATTTTCATCGACCTTTGATGGAAATGCAGCATTTCCTTCAAACAGAATGTGATGCATGACTTATCACCAGTAAAGTCATTGATAGCTTTATTTCACATCACCAGTGTTGTAGCAGACATCTCAAAATATTTACACATCACGTTCTGGAAATTCTGGTTGTTGCAGACCCCCTTGTATTTAAGACATCAATAAAGAAACACATGATAGTCATACCATGCCACAGTTGACAAAATATCGTGGCATATGTATTTTAACAGGATCAGCCATTCTTGGCAATTTCAATAGGATCGATAATCTTTATGTATTTTTTCTTTTTTCCCCTCTCCCACCCTCCTTATGTATTTTATTATATGTTTTTTAAGACATAATTCTGAGTTAGGCCCATAGGCTTCACCAGATTGCCAGAGGTAGCCAGGGGACAAAGGAGGTTAAGTCACTACATAGAGAATCATGATTTAGGGCTGGGTCTGGAGCCAGACAGACCCAGGTTCAAAACTTAATTCTACCATTTACAAGCCAAATTACCTGGGCCTCAGCTCCCTCACTTCTAGAATAGGGATCACTACCTGTCTTATTGGATTAACATCTCATACCTGAGTAAAGCTGATGTCCAATCCCAGCCCAGACTGCGTGGTGGGGCAGACAAAGCCTGGGGGTAGGAGAGCCCTCAGATGGGATAGGGTCTACCTTTCCCTGGGCTTCCTACCTCTCTTATCAGGGAAGTCATTTGTCCCCCCTCAGACTGGCTGGGCCCATGTTTCTGTAGCAGGACAGAAAAGCTGACTACAGACTCTTCTGACATACTCTATGACATTTCTGAACCCAGACTCTTCACCCAACTCCCCAAATTGGCTGACACAAGGAGGCACCCAGGAGAGCATCTCTCTCCTCTTCTAAGCATTGACATGCATATCCACATTTGTCCACTGGGTGGGGCTGGTTCACACTCTTAACCCTTCAGCCCAAGGGCAGAGTGAGAACTCAACACTCAGCTGAGTTCCCTCACCTTGCCCTGCCTTTTTAAATTTTCTCTTCCAAATTGAGCCTGACATTCAGAAAAACACCCACTTTGTGCTCCTTTCCAGCAACCTACTACTCTAAGAATGGTGGTGACTATCCTGACTTTTAACATAGGCTAACTGCCTGCTCTTATACTTTATTTAAATGTAGTCATAAAGAATATATTCTTAGAAATTGAAGATGACACAAAAGGAAAGATATTCCATGCTCATGATTGAAAGACTGAATATTGTTAAAAAGTCCAAACTGCGCAAAGCAAACAACAAATTCAATGTAATCCTTATCAAAATACCAATAGCATTTTTCACAGAACTAGAACAAATAACCTAAAATTTTTATAGAACCACAAAGACCCCAAATAACTTAAGAAATCTTGAAACATCAGAACAAAGCTGGAGGTATCACAATACTACAAAGCTGTAATAATCAAACATTATGGTACTGGCACAAAAACAGACACATAGCTCAATAGAACAGAAGAGAGAGCCCAGAAATAAACCCATGATTACATGGCCAATTAAAGTATGACAAAGGAGGCAAGAATATACAATGGGGGAAAAGACAGTCTCTTCAATAAATGGTGCTGGGAAAACTGCAAGAGAATGAAACCGAACTACTTTCTAACACTATGCACAAAAATAAACTCAAAATAGGCTAAAGACCTAAAAGTGAGACCTAAAGCCATAAAAATCCTAGAAAAGGGGTGCCTGGGTGGCTCAGTGGGTTAAAGCCTCTGCTTTCTGCTCGGGTCATGGTCCCAGGGTCCTGGGATCGAGCCCCGCATTGGGCTCTCTGCTCAGCAGGGAGCCTGCTTCCCCCTCTCTCTCTCTGTCTGCCTGCCTCTCTGCCTACTTGTGATCTCTGTCTGTCAAATAAATAAATAAAAATCTTTTTAAAAATCCTAGAGAAGAGCACAGGTAGTAATTTCTCTGACATTGGCTGTAGCAACATTTTTCTACATATGTCTTCTGAGGCAAGGGGAACAATAGCAAATACAAACTGTTGGGACTACATCAAAATAAAAAGCTTTTGCATAGCAAAGAAAACTACCAGCAACAAGAAAAAAGGCAAGCTACTGAATAGATATTTTTCCAAAGAAGTCATACAAATGGCCAACAGACACAGGAAAAAAAGATGCTCAGCATTACTCATCTTTAGGGGAATGCAAGTCAAAACCCAACGAGGTATCACCTCACACCAGGCACAATGGCTAAAATTAAAAAGACAAGAAGGAACAAGTGTTGCAAGGATGTGGAGAAAAAGGAACCCTCATGCACTGTTGGTGAGAATGTAAATTGGTGCAGCCACTATGGAAAACTATATAGAGGTTCCTCAAAAAATTAAAATAGAGGGGCTCCTGGGTGGCTCAGTTGGTTAAGCATCTACCTTCAGTTCAGGTCATGATCTTGGGATCCTGGGATGGAGCCCCACACTGGGCTCCCTGAACAGCAGGGAGTCTGCTTCTCCCTCTCCCTTTCCCTCTGCACCACCCCCTGCACTGCTCATGATCTCTCTCTCAAATAAATAAAATCTTTAAAATAATTAAAATAGAAATATCACATGATCCAGTAATTCCACAACTGGGTATTTACTTAAAAAAATGAATACACTAGGGGCACCTGGGTGGCTCAGTGGGTTAAGCCTCTGCCTCCGGCTCAGGTCATGATCTCAGGGTCCTGGGATGGAGCCCCGCATCGGGCTCTCTGCTCAGCGGGGAGCCTGCTTCCCCCTCACCCTCTGCCTGCCTCTCTGCCTACTTGTGATGTCTCTCTCTTTGTCAAATAAATAAATAAAATCTTTTAAAAAAAAAAAGCAAATGAATACACTAATTTGAAATGCTCTATGTACCCCTATATTATTATAGCATTATTTACAATAGCCTTACTATGGAAAGAATCTAACTGTCCACTGATTGACAAATGGATAAAGAAGACGCGGTATGTGTGTGTGGGTGCGTATGTGTGTATACATACATGTATATATACATACATGTACATACCTGTATACACAGATACAAAAGAATATTATGTACTCATAAAGAAGGACGAGATCTTGCCATTTGTGGCAACATGGATGGACCTAGAGAATATTATGCTAAATGAAATAAGTCATACTGAGAAAGATAAATATCATATGATTTTACTCATATATGGAATCTAGAAAATGAAACAAATGAATAAACAGTCAAAAAGCAGAATCAGACCTATAAATATGGAGAATTGATGGTTGCCACAGAGTAGGAGAGTGGAGAATGTGCGAAATGGGTGAAGAGGAGGGGGAGATACCATCTTCCAATTATGGAATGAGTAAGTCAGAGAAATAAGGGGTGAAGCATAGGGAATACGGTCAATGATACTGTGATAGTGTTATATAGTGACAGAAAGTAGTTATATTTGTGGTGAGCATAGCATAATGTAGAGAGAAGTTGAACTCTCAATACATACTAGACACCTGAAAATAATTTAACATTGTGTCAATTACACTCAAATTTAAAAATTATAATTATAATAACACAATAATATATTTTTGTGTTGGTTTCTTTTGTTAAACATTGTAAGATTATATGAAGTAGTTCGTTTATTCTCACTGCCCTATAAGTTCCATTTGGGTGATTATGCAATAATTTATTTATCTGTTTATCTGGTGACTGGGCATTTGAATTGTTTCTACTTTGGGGTTTGCTTTGTGGTTGCTCCATGAAGGGTGGTATCGCCCCATCCAAAATTGGTTCAGAGCTGGAGACTGGTGACACAATACACTCACCCAGAGGGTCTGAGAGATCCATTACTCACATAGTGAGGCTTTCGGGGGAGAGCACAGCTACACTCAAGCCAGACTGGCTTGAGTAGAAGGGGAAAATGGCTCTGGTTTTTACAGTGGTTTTGGGGTGTAGGAGGTCCAGGATGAAGAGTCCCTCTTCCACAGGCTGGAGTTTGTGTGGCTGGGATTCCCACCTACACCTGGGAAACCTGGGTTTTCTCACAGCATGTTCAGATGTGGGACAGGAAGGAAAAAGGGAGTGATGGGCTTGAAGGCTATCAGTGGTCAAACATAAAAAATGGAGTCAGACCCTTGCTCACAGGGTTATTACAAGTAGTACTGCCATGAACATCCTGGTATAAGCCTTTTGGCAAACATATTATGCATTTCTATTGGGTCTCTAGCAGCGCAATTGCTGGGGTATATGTTTGACTTTGGTAAATACTGCCAGTTTCCAAAGTGATTGTACCAAATTACATTCTCGCTAACAACGCTTATGGATGCACTTACGGATGTTTATCCACTTCACAGCTGAAGGACATTGGGTTTGTTTCCAGTTGTATGTGCATGTGTGTGTGTGTGTGTGTGTGTGTGATTACAATAAAACTTCTATAAACAATATTATGTGGGTTTTTGTGTAAATATAGGTTTCATTTCACTTGGGTAAATACTAGGAATGGAACGGCCAGGTTGTATGGTAAGTGTATGCTTCACTGTGTAAGGAACCAGGAAATCTGTTTTCCAAAAGGGGCTGTACCATTTTGAATTTCCACTAGCAAAATATGAGAGTTCCAATTGCTCTACATCCTCCTAAGTACTTGGTATGGTCAGTCTTAGCCATTCTAGTAAATGTGAAGTAGTATTTCATTCCGGTTTTAATTTGCATTTCCTTAGAAACTAATGATATTGAACATATTTTCATATGCTTAATTACCATCCATACATCTTCTTTGATCAAGTGTCTTTTCAAAACTTTTTCATATTAAAAAAAATTAAGCCGTTTGTCTTTTTATTCTTGGGTATACAGGGCTCTTTTAAAAAGATTTCTTTTTTAAGTAGGCTCCACACTGGGTGGAGCCCAATACAGGGCTTGAACTCATGACCCTGAGATCAGATGCTTAAACGACTGAGCCACCCAGGTACCCCTGCAGGGCTCTTTACAGATCATGGATACAAGTCCTTTATTGGACATATGATTTGCAAATACTTTTTCTTACTTTCCATTATTTTAACAGTATCTTTTGAAGAACAGACATTCTTAATTTTTGTGAAGTCGAAAGAATTTATTTTTTTCTTTTATAGATTGTATTTTTTGTGTCTTATCTAAGAAATCTTTGCTTACCCTAAAGTCATAAAGATTTTCTCTTACATTTTCCTCTAGAAATTTTATAATTTTTACTTTTATATTCACGTCTATGATTGATAAACCTATATTAGCAAACTTCAGAAGGCTATTTACAAGGGGGCTCTGATAATGTACATTGAAAAAGGTCATAGTTTAGTAAAACATTTAAGACACATAAGGAGGGTCATATTTTCTGTGCATGGAGTCAGTGCTAAAGATTTTTGCTAATTCAGGATTTATCTTTCAGAATAAATGACATGAGATTCTGGAGATGATGGGAGCTGCTTTCCTTTTTACATCCTCCTTTCGATAGATGTACATCCACGATATATATTTAATAGGCTATAAATATGTCCTTTTAGGCTATAAATAATTTCATATAATCTTGGCTTTGTTCTCTGCTCCTCAGAGGCTCATGTTTTCATCTTTCAAAAATTAAGAGTTGGGAGTGAAGCTTGTTTAATTTAACATGGCAAGTGAACCGTAAGTAGCATAACAAATACATACAAGTTCATCTTGCAATCAAGATAATTAATTTATAAGAACGCCTGGGTGGCTCAGTTGGTTGGACGACTGCCTTCAGCTCAGGTCATGATTCTGGAGTCCCGGGATTGAGTCCCGCATCAGGCTCCCAGCTCCACGGGGAGTCTGCTTCTTCCTCTGACTTTCTCCTCGCTCATGCTCTCTCTCGCTGCCTCTCTCTCAAATAAATAAATAAAATCTTTTTTAAAAAGATAATTAATTTATAATTAATAACTTAATAATTGTCCACCAATGTCCAGGATCTACCTGAACCAACTGATACAGTATTCCTCTCTTATAAAGTGAAGAAACTAGAATACTTCTCCAATTTTCTGGGTATCTTCTGTCCTTCTGTCTACTTTGAGTCACTGTTAAAATTCCTGAGCTATTTTATTCTTCCTTCACAGAGGCAGAAGACAACTCCTTGGTTTTTAGAGTCCCAATGACATCTTTAGTCACATTAGACCATGTTCTAGAATCCCCACAGGTTTTACAATGGGCCTCTCTAGTTCAAAAATCCCAGTTCCAGGGTGCCTCGGTGGCTCAGTGGGTTAAAGCCTCTGCCTTTGGCTCAGGTCATGATCCCAGGGTCCTGGGATAGAGCCCCACATTGGACTCTCTGTTCGCTGGGGAGCCTGCTTCCCCCTCTCTCTCTCTCTGCCTGCCTCTCTGCCGACTTGTGATCTCTGTCTGTCAAATAAATAAATAAAATCTTTTTTAAAAATCTCAGTTCCAAGGATTAGAGCTAGAGAAAGTATATAAAACCAAATGTTCCAAAACATGAGGAGTTCTCTATATTCCAAAGCAGCTGACCAACACACACTTACTATGTCAGGGAGGGCTCATGTCTCAGGTAGTCTTTAGGTGGGGGAATTTTTAGAATGTCTAGCACATTGCATCCCAAAGATGCAGCCGAGAACTTTACAGACAATGCTAAAATCTGTTGTGTACCAACTACTGGATGGCTGTGAGTCACCACTGCAAAAGACATTTGAAGAAGAAAGCTACGGTGGAAAGGGGCAGGGAGGAAGGACCTTCCTGATATGCAGCGGTAACTACAGTGGTAAACAAGTTGAGGACTTAAGAATCCTAATATTAGACCAGCAGTGTTCCACTCTATACACTAGACTTGAGGTTATCTATCTGGCATCTCCATATGTCCTACAAAACTTCTTTGTGGCCTTCACTTGGTCCATCTTGGATACACCCAGCAACCCCTTTTCCTTTCTAGAATAAATCTTCCACAGGTCTTTAGTGGTCTCTATTAAACAGATTTACCTTGCTTGCTACAGATTTTGATATGGTTGTGGCTTGTCACTCTTGTATCCTCAAGGATCATCTAGAGCCCCATAGAGATGTGGCAATGGTCAGGAGGACATCATAGAATTCCTTCCATCTGGGTTCTTTCTTGAGATTCTTTTTCATAGCCTGCTAAACATATGCATTATATGGAGTCCAGGATGGCCTGGGCTGCAAAGGAGCCCAGCACATGAGTCCTTGGTAATAAGGAAGCAACAGACAAATAAGAAAGTTCTCAGGGTTAGAGTGACACTATTGGAA
>PISX010027667.1:0-22666 GCA_004024625.1 Mellivora capensis | reverse complement strand
CTTTGCCTGGTTTGGGGATCAGGGTAATGCTGGCTTCATAAAAAGAGTCTGGAAGTTTTCCTTCAGCTTCAATTTTTTGAAACAGCTTCAGGAGAATAGGTGTTATTTTTTCTTTGAAAGTTTGGTAGAATTCCCCAGGGAATCCATCAGGTCCTGGGCTCTTGTTTTTTGGGAGGTTTTTGATCACTGCTTCAATCTCATTACTAGATATCGGTTTTGAAATTTGTTGAGAGTAGATCTTAAGTGTTCCTTTTCTTTTTTTAATTTTTTTTTCAATTTTGATCTTAAGTGTTCTTACCAGAAACACATATAAAAGGTAACCATGGGAGGTGACGAAGTGTTAATTAGCTTGATTGTGGTAATCATTTCACAATGTATACGTATATCAAAACATTGTTCTATACTCCTTAAATGTATATAATTTTATCTGGGGAGAAAAGGATCTAAATAAAGGAAAGATAGTCCATATTAATGGTTTGGAAGTTTTAATATTAAGATGGAAATAGGCCCCAAATTGATCTACAGACTTTTTTATGTAGAAAGTCACAAGAAATCCACTAAATCATTTGAACTAATAAATGAGTTCAGCAATATGGCAGGTTATAAAATTGATACCAAATATCAGTTGTATTAAATACACTAGCCATGAACTAAACCACAATGAGATACCACTTTACACCCGCTTGGTCAGCTAACAGCTAAAATAAAAAAGACGGATAATTTCAAGTGCTGGTTAGGATTCAGAGAAAATTGGAACACATACATTGTCATAAGAATCTAAAATGGTGCAGCTACTTTGGAAAAATTTGACACTTCCTTGAAGTGTTAAATATAGAGTTAGTATAAACCCACAGTTCAAATCCCAGGTAGATAGCCAGGAGAACTGAAAACATGTCAACACAAAACTTGTTTGCAAATGTTCATAGAAGCATTATTCATAAGAGCCAAAAGCAGAAAAAAATCCAAATTTCTATTGACAGATGAATGGATAAAAATGTGGCATATCCACACAATGCAATATTATCAGGCAATAAAATACATAGTACTAATACATGACACAAAATATATAAACCTTGAAAATGCAGTTCTAAGTGAAAAGACCCAGTCACAGAAGATGATCTATGATTCCACTTATAGAAAATATCTAAAATAGGAAAATCCATAAAAACAGAAAGTAAATTCGAAGTCACCATGGGCTAAAGATAGGAGAAAATGGGAAGAGGGGATAACTGCTAATATGTAGAGGGTTTAACATGCTCTTAAATTAAATTATGGTTAAAATATTAATTAAAAATTTAAAAAATAAATTATGATGATGGTTGTACAATTCTGTGACTATCTTAAAAACCACTGTATACTTAAAATTAAGGAATTTTATGGTGTGTGAAATATACCTAACAAAGCTATTTTTAAATATGTCTTTCTGGGCCCTGCTTATCTTCCTAATAGTTGCTCACTTTTTCCCTCACTCCATTTCAGCCACGTTGACTCTCTTCACATTCTCAAACATTCCAGGGTAATTACTCAGATTGAACATGGTCTTCTCTCTCCCTGCAATGCTCCTATCTTGGCTCTTTCCATGCTGGTGTGTTATTCCATTCTCCGCTCCATTGCTATCTCTTTAAGATAACTTTCCACAGTTACCATTCTTCCTTCACAAGACCCATCAGTTTTAGAAATAACTTTTTCTTTACCTCTGTTTTCTCACTGCCTTATCTTAACATTCCTACTACTCAAGTGCAAGTGATTTAATCGTCAGTGATTTAATCCCCACAGCCTAGAAAGTGCTCAAGGCATAATGATCCCATAACATGCATTTTTGGATAAGAGAAGGAACAAAAGAATTAAAATGGGGTGAAGCCAAATGGACTGTGTTATTAATCAATAATAAGCATATGTTATATTTTGTCTTATCGTTTATTGTTATCTCTTTTAGAATAACAACATCTTGGAGATGCATGAAGACACCTTCTGCAATGTTAAAAATTTAACTTATATTCGTAAGGCGCTGGAGGATATTCGATTGGATGGAAACCCTATCAATCTCAGCAAAACTCCTCAAGCCTACCTGTGCCTACCTCGTTTGCCTATTGGAAGTCTTGTCTAATTTCAGATCATGGTTAGCATTATGACACCCACTATAGTGGAACAATTCTTACTGCTCTCTTCAAACACAGAAACTCAGCACGATACTTTCAAATTGTGTTCTAAAACATGGTGTACAACTGAAAGTTTTAAGATATCATGACAATTTAGCATGTTAAGCAAACACCAGGTGAGTCAGGAATAAAACCAAATGATGTACAATAAGAGCAAAACTAAATGACATTAGTTTTGATTTCACAGATACTCTTGTATATCACATATAATTTGCAAGTTTTAAGGATTTATATCCCATATAATTTCAAGTTAAGTCTATAATAAAGAAAAAAACAAAAGGAACACTTTAGGCGTATTGCCAAGATTTAGGTGTTTTTAAACTTTTCTATTCCTTTTTTTTTTTTACTAAAGCGTGTTTCTGTTTCCAAATTTATTAATGAGAATGAAGAGACAATAAAATAATTTGAAATTTACAATGGCCTTGTGGGAAAATATCCATTATAATCACAACATGCAAATAATCATATCCGACAATATCACATATCTTCAGTTTTTGAAAAATAATATTTTTTTCACCTTAAAGATCTGAGAACTCATTTTATACCCTTGTTTAAATGGCAGTTTATTGCTATATCTCATAAGATGATGGTGCTGTAGAGGACCCTAGGCTTGTCTCATCACTCTAACACAACTGGCTAACAATCAAATCATCATATTGGTATATTTCTGTGACTGTGAATAAAATAAAATTTAGAAAATGGAAGAGAGATGATGATATGATCACCACACTAGGGAAGAAGCTAGGAATGCCTAAGGAAAATTGATGGGACATGGTTACAAACCAAAAAATGACAAAGGAATATACAATGAAAGGTGATTTTCTTCCCTGCTGCAAACCTCAAGTTCCACTCCCAAGAAATAACTAGGCGATGGTTTCTTGCATTTTTTTGTAAAAGTTTTCATGAGAAACAAAAACTTGTACATAAGCAATTTCCCTTTTTTTTTCCTAAGATTTATTTGAGAGAGAGAGAGAGAGAGAGGGAATGGGAAGTTTTCTGTTGAAGAGAAGTGCAAAGGAAGAGCACTGTGAAAGGGAGAAAAAAGGTGAAAGAATCTGGAGCCGACTCTGTACTGAGTTTGCAGCCCAACCCACGGGGCTCAGCAGGGCTCAACGTGGGGCTCAGTGCCCCCTGAGATCATGACCCTGAGATTATGATCTGAGTTAAAAATCCAAGTGTTTGACACTCACCTGAATGAGCCACCCAAGTGCCCTGATCAATTTCCCTTTTTTATACAAAAATACATGTGCAGGTCTATACACACACACATCACCATTATCTATGCATTTAACATGTAAACATGGCTTTTTAAACACCAGAGGTAATCACTATTCTAAATTTTGCTTCTTTCACTTAAAAATATTTCTTGACAATTTTTCTATATCAGCACGTATAGCATACTGATTCTGAAAAGCACATATCAGCCCACTACATTAATGAGTTAATTTCATCTCACTTTTTGAAAGGCTGGAAAGACTTAATACCTTGTAGTTAGCTTGTATGACCAACAGATGGCGCTTAACCTTTTGGTTTGAAATGACTGCATGGATCTCTTCAGGGTTGCAAAAGGCATGTTTTTGAGAGTGTATAAAATGCGTTCCATTTATTTTTTCTCATATCCCATAGAACTTAATAGGCGACAAAGATGGATCTAAAAAAATATTTGTTGAGTTTTATTTATCTGACCAAATTTCTCACGCATATCCAAATTCTCTCTAAAAAAACTTAATTTATAAGTTTAATTAGTGGAGGCTTGCTTTCCAAAAGCCAACTGAAAAATGCTAAAATCTAATAAATACACCCAATTCCACTGCACCAGAATAAAGGGTAATTAATATTGGAAGCCTGGAATAATTTAAATATGCCATTTGTGATAAATATAAAAACGAAGTACCTATCTTCTCATAGTTTGTTTGGTATACAGAGGCTCTCACTGACTGGATTTTGAATGAGTTACTACTGCCACCAAGTGTTAGCATTCATCCTTTTCAATTCACACAAATGCACAAAAAATAACACCAAGATAGCAGTGTGTTTTCAACGTAACAGTATAACGTCCTGCATAACATAAAGCATAGCATAACTTACGCTGTCATATAGCATTTATTGGAATTTCAGAATGCTGCATGCCATTCAAGTCTCCCAAATAAAGTCATACTAGTTGATATGAAGGACATATTTTACTCAATTTACTTGGTCTGTATGGTGAACAGTCTAAGGTAATCTCCTAGTGAACCTTCCACTTCTTACTCTTCAGGTCTTGGTGTAACCTTCTCCCCTTGAATGCTGGTAAAACCTTGGGTCTTGCTTCTAACCAACAGAATATGACAAAGATGGCAGATGTCATTAATGTCAATGTCAAGCCCATACTATGATACATATGCATATGTGTGTGTATTTGTCGTGCTAGGAAGCACTAGGGAGATCTGCTTTGCTGACTTGAAGGAATGAACAGCCCTACTGAGAAAGCCCATGGCAAGGAAGGGAGAATAATCTCTAGGAATGGCTGTTAACCCCCAGGACCTATAGGTGGCCTCCAACCTGAAGGCATCCTCCAGCCAACAGACAGCTAAAAGGGAGGGCCTTCACTTACATAGCCACATGGAAATAAATTCTGCCATAACATTTTCCCAAATGGAGCACCCCAGATGAGAACCCAAGCCAGCCAGATGCCTTGACTGTAGCCTGGTGAGATCCTGAGCAGAGGGCCCAACGAAGCTATTCCTGGACCCCCTAACCCCTGAAAATTCTAAGATAACAAATGTATGTTATTTTAAGTAGGTTTGTGAGAATTTGTTACACAGCAGTAGAAAACTAATACTACATATTAAAACACTTTATTTTGTAGTATTTAAGGAGTATGGGCCAATTAAAAGAGGTATTTAAAAATTCCTTAATTGCATTTCTGAAAGTTACATTTAACATGCTCTGGTGGTAATTTTCTTGGGTGATTTGCCAGTACATGAACAATTTGAATTACAATGCCAATCTACTGAAAAAAACTACAAATCATAAACCATAATTTTCTGTTTCTCTTAAGAAGAGTAAGGAAGGAGCAAGAATAATACCATGCTAACGTTCTTTAATAAGGAAAATTAATATGAAATGTATGTCACCATGGAAGAAACTGTACAAGAACAATGCTTTTATTTTCTGTGAGTTAATCTCTTTTAAACAAGAAGAAATTGATGAGAAATCCACTACAGCAACATGGTCAATTTCTAAAGTTCCCAATTAAAACCCAGTAGGTATACCACATAGGTCCCCAGAAAAATAAATCTGGAGTGTCAGCATTCCAATTTGAATTAAGCAGAGTAAGGGCAGAATAACAGCCAGATGTGTGGTTCTATATCCAGAAAGGAACACTGGGGGCTAGAACTGTCAGCATTCTGCACTTGAAATCAAGCAGGCCAGTCTCCAGCAAGCCACAGAGCAAACCAAATTGAATGAAGCCTATGGAGTCTATAGGTCCCACGGCAGTGGTTAGAGCCCCGATCCAAGATTCCCCATCCTGTTCTCCATTTTCAACCGGGAAGGCATAAATGACCTTTGCAGGATTCAGGGGCTTTCCCACATTTACTTCTCCATCATTTACTGGAGGCTTGCATGGACTCGGATTCCCACTGGGCAATGTTCCATTTTCCATAATTCCACTCATCACAGGAAAGCAATAAGAGGATATACTCTGGGGTGGTTTTCTCTAGGATTGAGCCTGGTAGCTAGTCCTTGATGTTTCTTTTCGTTTTTTTGTTTGTTTGTTTGTTTTGTTTTTTTTTAAGATTTTATTTATTTATTTGACAGAGAGAGAGACACAAGTAGGCGGAGAAGCAGGCAGAGAGAGAGGAGGAAGCAGACTCCCTGCTGAGCAGAGAGCCCGATGCGGGGCTGGATCCCAGGACCCTGAGATCATGACCTGAGCTGAAGGCAGAGGGTTTAACCAACTGAGCCACCCAGGCGCCCCTAGTCCTTGATGTTTCTAATAAATGGGATAAGAAAAGGGCACAAGGGCAGGGATGACGATTTTGGCATTCGTGCACAGGGTTGGTTATCTTTACCGTATCAACTTCTTTTAAAGTCCTAAAGTATTTAACTATGACAATGATGATAGCTAACAGCGACTGCACGCTCCTGGGGTACTTGCATTGGCTGTGTTAATGAAGTACCTTAACCTTTAACACAACTCCATGGAATAGGGATTATAACTCTACTCTCGATATGGGTTAGGAGCTTGAGGTTCACAGAGGTTCGTCATTGCTGAATGGAAGTTGAAGCACATTTTCTTTAATAGATTTCATTTTTTAAGCAGTTTTATGTTCATATTAAAATGGAGTAGGGGGGCGCCTGGGTGGCTCAGTGGGTTAAGCCGCTGCCTTCAGCTCAGGTCATGATCCCGGGGTCCTGGGATCGAGCCCCTCATCGGGCTCTCTGCTCAGCAGGGAGCCTGCTTCCTTCTCTCTCTCTGACTGCCTCTCTGCCTACTTGTGATCTCTGTCAGACGGATAAGTAAAATCTTTAAAAAATAATTATAATAAAATGGATAGGTTTCCCATATACTTTCCCATATAAAGAGATTTCCTATATACTCCCTCTCCCCACTCATGCAGAGCTTCCCCCAGTGACCAACATCCCTCATCAGAATGGTAGGTGTCTTTCAACTGACGAACCTACACTGACACATGATCATCACTCGAAGTCTATAGATCACATTAGAGTTCAGTCTTGATATTGTGCGTTCTATGGATTTGGATGAATGCCTAACGACGATGACCTATATCCACCATTACAGTATCCTTCAGAGTAGGTTTGTGCTAATTTAAATCAAAGCCCATATTCTTAACCATAATGTTATAAAGACTCCCAGTGTATGTGTTGTCTGGTAGACAAAGGGACTTACCAAAAGACGTAACTGGCATATTTGGATTCTCAAGAGTAAACCCACTGTATACATCCTGGTACTATTGATTTAATTAGTGGACAACTGCATGCTGTATTACGATTAGCAAAGCATTTTCCCGAAGGATTTCTTGTACTCGTCACAAGAGTCCTACTTAAGGTGGGTGGGCAGTTGAGTGCAGCCGTGAGGTTAAGACTTTGGGTTGGGGGCCAACCCGGCTTAAATTTAAATACTAGCCCCACAGCTCCTTATGCCCACGAGCTTGAGTCAGTTAACCTCTCAATTTCCTGATCTGTGAGGCGCCGTAACAATGCCCACCTCACAGAGCCTACAGGTGTGAGGATTACATGCGGTGAGCCCATGCTTGCTGCAAGCACACGCAATAAATGGTGGTGGCCGTGTTTCACGTGTGATGCACTAGAACCCCCAGGAGTCAGAAGAGTGTGCACAGGCCCTAAGGTAAGGAGTGAGGTCCCGTTTTCTGACTCTAGGCACTTTCCCTCTATCCCCTCGACTTCCAAAGGTGTAAGATAGGAGTTTTCCGATATACAGGATTTCCCCCTTCCAAGGGGTTCAGCTCAAGGTCCATCTTTATCCCCGCACCTCCAGGTGGTACAAAAGTTTCAAATTAACTGCCCCCCAACATTGTCTGAGTTGGGAAGCACAACCCCAGGCTAGGGCCCTCTTTCCCGCTTTCAAAACCTGCGTCACAAGCCCCCTGCGAACATTCACGGGGCACCTCGTTCCACCCGGAACCCCCTCCTCGCACAGCGAGAACGACCTCGACCCCAATTGGCTATCGCCCTGGGCAACCAAGGACGCGGTGGGCACGCGGGGCCTCTGGCCGGTATTTAAAGGCCGGAGCCGCCCGCGCTGGCTCAGTCCCGCCAGGACAGCGACGGTGTAGCACCTGGGTTGGGAGGGAGCAGCAAGGTAACGCGCAACCCCTGCCTCCCCGGTTCCCAGCCCGCGCCTCCGCCGAGGCGGGTGTGTGTGGGACCCGGGAGCGGGTCTCACTGTGCGTCGCCCACCAACACCTTCCTCCCCCACCATCCTTACCCAGCCCCAGTCCCGCCCAACCCACCTGGGCGAGACAACTTGGGTGCGAAAGACAAGAGATTACGAAGGAAGAGCGATCGAGCAAGCAGAGAAGAGGGAGAGGAGGGGTCCTCTTGGAGAGAAAGGCGCCCTCCCGGTAGCTGGCACGTGGTGCGCCCAGACGGACGAGGATCTGCAGACCTTCAGATCAGGCCAACCGACGACAGCTTCTAGGACGCTTCTGTGTAGACCTCCGGGAGCTCCTTGGACGATGACCCAGACCCTCGACAAAAGGGAGGACCCTCTCAACCTGGGCGGCGGCTGGGCGTCCTCCGCCCCCTTGCGTACCTGGTCTACCTGCCACCGAAGGCGCAGGGGCGCTCCCATAAACAAGCGGCGCCACCGCTATGGTCCCAAGTCGGAGTATGAGCCGCCCAGGAAACAGCCGAAGCAACAGCACGGTCCGGGCCCTTGGTTCCAACCACCCCGACGGCCCTACTGGGCCCTGTACTCCAACTGGGGGCGCTGGGGAGAGCCCTGGCGCCCACCTCCGGCCGGATTCTGGAAGCCTCCCGGCCGAGTGCAAGTGATCCGGGTGTTTGGTGTGCACCCACTCTGCCTCTGCTGCTGCTCCTGCTGGCGCGGGCCCTGGAACCCCGGCTGGGCGAGGCCCCCCGGCAGGAAGAAGCGCTGGGGCCGCAGGGGCCGCGGCCTGCGCCGCCACCCTCGCCGCTCCTTCCCGAGGAGCCCGCCGGTGGATCTGAGCACGCTGCTGAGGCCGGTCAACCTGTACGGGTGGCGGGCACCCGGCATGCGGGCGCCGCGCAACACCACCCAGTTCATCATGAACCAGATCTACGAGGACATGCGGCAGCAGGAGGAGCTGGAGCGCCAGCAGGAGGCGCTGCGAGCGCAGCAGGCGCAGGCGCGCGGCGCGGCCTCCCCCGGGGGCTCCTCCGGGAACGAAGCGCCCCCCAGCGGCGGCGAGGAAGAGACGGAGCCGCAGGAGACCTCGTACCCCTTTGCGCAGAATCCCTCTCTGGGCTTCAGTCCCGACTCGGACGACGAGGAGCGCCGGTTTCCCACCGCACAGCCTGGGGAGGAGGAGGAGGACGACGACGGCGAGAGAAGGGAGGAGGAGGAGTGTGACGAGGAGGAGTGTGACGAGGAGTGTGACGGGAGGGAGGAGGAGAGCGAGGAGGAGGAGGAGGAGGCCGAGGCCGGAGAGGAAGAGGAGGTCGAAGAGGCTGACTGCGCGGAGGAGGGGGAGGAGGACGAAGAGGAGGAAGAGGAAGAGGAGGATACAGAAGAGGAAGAGGAGGATACAGAAGAGGAAGAGGAGGATATAGAAGAGGAAGAGGAGGATATAGAAGAGGAAGAGGAGGGGGTGGAGGAAGAGGAGCCGAGAGAGGAAGAGAATCCTTTACCTCTCGAAATGCCTTTATCATTCCTAGTGGGGGCTGAGGAAGAGAGAGAGAACTTTATAAACTGTACTTACTTAAGCCCCAAGCAGATAATTCCCAAAGTGGCCCAGGAAGCTCTCCTCATGGTAGACAACATTAACTGTTAGACCTCAGGACAGGGATTGAGAATGGGATGGAACTGATTTAAGGCTAAAATGGATTAGCAACCTATTAAAAACTAATTAAAAAGTGAGTTCCATTAATAAACATACCTATGTAAACCCCTTCTTTGGCCATTATAAAATGTTGAAAAATTGGTGTGTTTCTTTATGACTACGGGTGGGGGGAGGGGGAGCCTTCAAATGCAATTTAATTGGACATGATTAAAGGCCAAATATTTTATTACTGCAGTTTGAATAGTTTCATTTGGTGTTTCCCCTCTCTAGACACCTGAGGCTTTTTTTTTTTTTTTTAAATTCTGGCAATGCTGATTTTTTATTTATTTATTTTTTACAAATTTATTCAGCTGTCTACTTAATGAGCTTGGAATCCGCAGATAGGTTGGCTGTTTACATGCTTAAGAAGCACATGCCACGGCTACTGAGTGTCTGTCAGTGCTCTTCACATAAGCGTGAAGCCACTGAAAAATGTTTTTCCTGTAGATTCTCCACCTTCAGAGTTCATTTTTGCGGGTTGTATTTTGATAACCCCATTTGCAGTCTCTTGTGGCATCGCTCACTTATATTCCTTGTTCCACAGTGCTATGGATCTTCCTCAGAAGAACATGAAGTTGCTTCTGTGGAACTGGTTATCTGCCATGGCCTCAACAATCCATAAATCCATGCATGGAGAGGATTCCCCATGGTCAGAAGTCAACTTGTACATCTAGTTAAAATCCAAGGTAACTGCAAACAATGGAACATAGCTTAGATTTCGAAGCCTTGTTCCTGGATATATTCCTTGTCATAAGTTCACAGGAACCATAAAAATAGTTTTTGCACAATGGATTCTTTTTTTTTTTTTTTAAAGGATTACTGGCCTTTTGGGGGTGGAATATCTTATTTCTTTCCCAGTTTGTCTTCCTTCATAAAGGAGAATAAAACAAAGATGTGTACGTGCAAGCCTGTGTGAGCTTGTTTCTAATGTCTAAACAATTATCTACGAACACATTATTCAAAGTAATAGCTTTTATTCAGACATTTTTAGGAAGTAATAATACATTTCCTCCTGAACCCTTAATTCTCATAACTTAATAAAAATTTGCATCCATAGCATATTTCCAGAATATCCCTAGATGAAGAACTTGAACCTGCTTTCTCAGAAATTACCTTTTTTGACCAACTGTACTTCTAGGTATAGTTTGAGCCACATTTTAGTATTTATTTGGTGGAGACCGTATGGTGGTATCTTACCTGGACGTTGCTTTTTACTCATATATCCCAGGGTACTGCAGCTTTGGAGGGAATAAGCTTAAGCTCTTGGAAAATAAAAAAATAAAAATAAAGGTGTTAAATGAAAGTACTCTGTTTTTCACTTATTATTTAAACACCAGAAATTTCTTCAGCAATACTTCCGTGGTCAACAGGATGGACAGAAGCAACAACTAACACATTGTAGGAATTTTAAAATGGTGCTGAACACTCCAAACTACAGCAGTGGGTAACCAAACATGTAATAATACTCTAAAAGATCATGACTTTCTATGAGAGGCAATTTGAGTGACCTGTAAAGTTAAGTTTTCATAGTACTCTCACTATTCTAGTATATATATGTAGGGGGAAGCCAAGACGCCTGCTCCTGGGACTGGTCCACAAATCCCAGCAAATCATAGCTCATAAATACTTTATCCAAGACATTCAAATATTCACTAAGTCGTAAGTGTGTTCTCATTAAGGATTTAGGCTTTCATTTAGGATTTAATTTTTTCCTAATCACATCAGACAATTCTCAGTTTATTACAAAAGATTCTACTTTTGCCTTCAAAAAATTTAACACATTAATCGCCTCCACAGGCACAAGGCATTCTTTGCTAGCGCTTGTAAAGGATAAAAACATGAGCAGTGCCTCAGCAATTTCCTCTCCTTCCCGAACCGTTCTTCAACAAATAGTTACTGCACTACTAGGGGCCAAGCAATGTGAATTGTGGTAAGGATACAGTGGTGAAAAAACAAAATTCCTACTCTCACGTTGCTTATAGTTTAGTAGAAAAGACACGTTAAATGAGGTAGATAAATTAGTCAGTGCAAGCAATGCCAAGGAAATGCATCACTATGGAAGTATAAATCACAAAGAAACCCAGGAGTAAAGCTGGGGATATTGACTGTGGGCAGAGGGAACCGTGCACGAATCTGAAGGCCGAGAGCTGGGAGGAGCTTGGTGTCTTTAAGGAACTGAGGATGGACCTACCAGTGTTCCGGCGGAGCAGCCGATGAAAGTGACATAGGGAGGCCAAAGCTCTATTATCTGTTCATTTCTGGGCTACCTCTTATCTTCTGAAAGGCACCGGCAAAACTTAATGAAGGAAGAAAATGATTAGTCCCTGATAATTCTCTTTCAGAACTCTTTGTTTTATTAGACAGATATTGTGATGGTCCCTTCAGTATGAAATAAATACTGCTGAGGTTGGGGGGAGGATAGTCATCCCAGTACACCCATCATTAGTACACCCATCATTAACACTTTCGGACACCTCCCCGCCCATGACCATCTAATGACAGGGTCCCAGGGATTGTTGCTTAGCACGCTTGGAGCATTCCCATGGAGAATCCCTGCCCAGAACGTTCAGTACAAGTGGATCATTCAGGAGTATCGGTATGAATTCAGAATAAACCCAGTCTTGAGTTTGAGCCATAAGTGTACACTTGAAGAAAACACGATTTTTCAAAATAAGCTCATTATTCTTTTTTTTTTTTACTTTTTAAAAAAGATTTTAGTTATTTAAGAGAGACAGAGATAGTGAAAGAGAACATGGGTGGGGAAGAGAAGGAGAAGCAGACTCCCACCGAGCAGAGAGCCCGATGCAGGGCTTGATCCCAGGACCCTGAGATCATGACCTGAGCTGAAGGCAGAGGCTTAACCCACTGAGCCACCGAGGTGCCCCATAAGCCTGTTATTCTTAAAGTCAGTTCAAGCTTGATGAGTGAACACAGTGTGATAAAGAGGTGCCGTGTAGCCATTTCTGTCAAGAACGGAGGTATTCTTTCCTTTGTCAATGAGGAGAAAAATAACATTATAAATCACAAATATGTTTGGAAAGCCCAGGCTTTATAAGAAGCTTTGCTGTCTATCCTTGAGTGTTTTTAAATATAGAGACTTTGGCAATTTTCCTTTCCTAGTGACTGACAGCATTTCTTGATTTATCTTCATTGTCTCCACAGTAACTCAAAAGGATTTTTCTTTTCTGTGAAAATATTAGTCTTCTAAGGATAGTTTACCATTTGACATTTAGAGATCAACTCTGAATTCTGAGTATGGTTTCATAAAACTTTTAACATCTGCAAATGAAAAAAAGGAATTCCCACATATTTAGTTCCATTAAAAGAGACATGAGAGATGAAATAACCAGTTTCCTGCCTGCCACACCAAACCTGGAGAGTCTGGGAAGAAAATGGTACAGTTACCTGTAGTAAATAAGACTAAGTTTTGATTTTAGCAGCATAATAAAATTATATATGCAGCTTTGTTTTTTGTATTTAGATAGGTTTAAATTAATGTAATAACCATAGAAAATTACCCTTAATGCTTCCAAATTCCTTCGGCCTTGGTTATCTGTGTATTTAAAGCAAAATCAGGATGTGGCTGCATCTTACCTGTTTCAGTACTATCATTTTGCATCTATTTGCATTTTATTTATTTTTGCATCTATTTACTTTTAATCAGTTAATGGAACATAGCCAAACATCAAGATCAGCTGACAGAAGAGAAGAATTTGGGCATCTTTGTGTGGTCATAGATGCAAAAGAGACTCATGGCAGTCATCACTTGCCTTGGGTCTCTTTCCTCAAAAATACTTGTCATACTCCATAACCACTCAGACCTACCCTGAAGACTAAATAACCCAATATTTAAGAAGTGCGGTATAGAGACTGGGGGCTCAGTGGGTTAAGTATCTGCCTTCGGCTCAGGTCATGAACCCAGCATCCTGGGATGGAGTCCCACATCAGTCTCCTTTTTCAAAGGGGAGTCTACTTTTCCTTCTGCTTGCTGCTCCCTCTGCTTGTGCGCTCTCTTTCTCTCTCTCTGACAAATAAAATCTTAAAAAAAAAAATAAGTGCAGTATAGACTGTCCATCACTGTTAATCATTATATGCTAAAGTATACCTTATAATCAAAATCATGTCAATTTCTGAACATTAGATCAGCTCAGGTTCATTAACAAGTCTCAGGAAACGTCTTCTCATGGCAATTCTGTTGGACTGAGATATCTAGATATTTTAGTTGTGAAAACTAAACTAAGCATGAACCAACTTGCCCTTGACATTCGGTTTGGGCTCCTGCTAAAGCAGTGTGCAGATGTAGTGGTCTGGTGCCTGGATATTGAAAGTATAGTCCACGGACCACATGGCATTGGAATCACCCGAGATCTTGTTAGAACTAACCTCCATCAACCAGCCTCCATGCACACCTACTGAGTTGGAATCTGCTCCATAGCAAGACCTTTAAGTGCTATGCATGCTCATGAGGGACCTAGAAGTTCTTCAGTGGAGAGGTTTGTGCCACCGCAGAGCCCTCATGGGAAGCCAATGATCAAGATTGCAGTCTGGGGCTCCGAAACTCCTATCATCTCCTACTTGTGTGACCTTAGGCATGTTCCTGAAATTCTGGCTTCTTGTTTTCTTCCCCTGTAGTATCTACCTCATGAGATTAAATGAGATTTTGAAGACGACGTGGGTCAATACTCAAACACCCAGGACAGCGATATTCAATAACTACTGGTTATCAGAATAAACATTCAGGAAGTGCACAGATGAGACCACTGACATGTTATAGGTTGTCTAGAAGTCACTTGTTAAGTAATCGGAGCAACTATAAAGGTAAAACCTCCCAAGATAAATACTAAAGTCACACATTAACTGTCTCATTTCCCCCATGGATAACTAATCAGATACATTTCTTTGAGCTGAACTTACCATTGGGCGAGGCTATGAAAATCAGTTAAATCTCAAAGGTTAGAACTTCTGTTCTTTCTCATCTCCCCCTAATGCCAGCTCAGTGATGTCTCTTTCCTTCTTATGGCTGCCATTAATACTTTAATAGCTAGTGCCAAGAATTATCCACTCAAGTCAGGCTCATTATTTTTCATACAGCCAATGCGTCTTTTCAACATGTGTTTTGATGTAATGCTTAAAGAAGAAGGTTCTGTCTTACGCTAAGCCTAAAGACAGTGAAGATTCCAATAAATATTAAATACCTGCGTGGAACATGTCAGCTATTCAGAACAGAAATCTTAATACTTCAAAAACCATGTAAGCATATGCAAGATTCTTAACATGCATTATTGCATTTAAGCATACACTGGGAACTAATGCTTAATTTTCCCAATACAGACGAAGGACCTGAAATTCAAAGTAGTAGTTGTTTCAGGACCCAAGTCCTCTGTTCTGAGTTTAAAGTTATGGGCCCATTGTATTATTGGAACATCTCTCCCCATTGTCTTATTTAAGACAACCTGTGTGGGAACAAAATTTCCTTTTATAAGCTTGACCTGAGTTGGAAGGAGAGGAGAAAGGATTAGAGTCTCTTCAGTGCAGGGTTGGTAATAATGGTACCTACCTAAGGAAGAGATACCGATACCGATACCCTGTCTCAATTATAATTCTTAGTGGTACTTTAATAGTTCATGTAAGTCATATGATGACAATTTTAGAAACTGTTAATAATTTTATGTATGTGTCAATATACACATATTTGATAAGAAACAAAACACCTGATTGGGATAATTTATAGTTTTAGATGTTGTGCTGCTTCTCACCTATAATTAAATTACAATCAAAATTTTATGTTAGGAAAATATTCACAAGAATGGTAAGTAATTTTGTAGGGCTGTAAGATCCCTGGGTATCATTCGTCATACTATGACATTATTGAAGGTTCTCTCTTTAGCTATTAATATTAGTATCTTCTGTTGTTTTCATGTGGCATTTGAACTTTTTATAATGGTTGATACTTCTGTTATCATGAAATATTTGGGCATTCTCTCCTATGAATTGATTTAGATTTTTTAGCATGTTACTTTTAGTTCTAGTAATTCAAGGCTTTTTACTGGGGTTAATTTAATTTACCAGCTCTCACCAAAACCACTTTTAGACTTCATATGATACTTACCATTAATAGCACTACCAAAAGCAAATTATAATGCTGCTAAATATAATTGTATTTTTTTGCTGTTGTAACTTTCTTTCGATTTTAACATTCCCTGGGAAATAATAAAAAATGACAAGCTGAGGTCGGCACTGAGTGGATCTACATTCTCTCACCCCCAGCGGACTTTCCAAAGTCAATGTTCATCGTTTACTTATTCCTTAAGATTAAAAAAATATCAGGGATACCTGGGTGGCTCAAGTAGGTTAGGCAACCAACTCTTCATCTGGGCTCAGATCATGCTCTCAGGGTCATGAAATCAAGCCCCACATCGGAATCCACCCTTGCTAAGGAGTCTGCTTGAAATTCTCTCTCCCACTGCCCCTCCCCTTGCTCGCGCTCTCTTTCTCTCTAAAATAACAACAACAACAAAAAACACCTTTTTAAAAAATAAAAAATAAAAATAAAGCATGCTTTCCTTTTCTTAAAAAATTGATGAATTCCACACTTTTCCCTGCAATAAACTCATCACCTCAAAGTATATAGCAGGACAAATATTTAAATACAAAAACAAAGTTAAACTTTCTTTTCTTTACTCTCAGTTTTGCCCTCTTTCCGAACAAATGCTCTTCCTACTATTAATATGTTGGCGCCACCTAGTGGTAAGGGAAAAACTTTTAGATGTGAACTAACAATAAGGGTGTTTCTGTTGTGTTTACAGATGCATTTTGGGGGACACGTACATATTAATACATAGAGAAGGAACATTTTAGAGATGTTGGCACGAAGCACCATATTAAGATATTTGTATAAGTTATTTGAATATGTTACCAAGTATCTCATTGTTTAATAATAGTAAATGGGTCTTTTTGACTCATGAAACTAAGCCATAAATATAAACTATCAAAGTTTGTAAAAGAAGGAAAACAGACCCACAAGACTCTTGGATTTCCATGGATTATTATCTGATAGTGATAAAAAAATTTTATCTAAAGGTATTATTACAATCTGTTTTGAATTCCTTTTGACACTTTTTAAAAGATTTTATTTATTTATTTGACAGAGAGAGAGAGCGAGCACAAGCAGGGGCAGTGGCAGGCAGAGAGGGAGGGAGAAGAAGGCTTCCTGCCGAGCAAGGATCCCAATTTGGGACTCAATCCCAGGACGCTAGGATCATAACCTGACCTGAAGGCAGACACTTAACTGACTGAGCCACCCAGGCGCCCTCCTCTTGACATTTCTAACACTACTTTATATCAGCAATTTTAATATCAACAGCTGAAAAGACAACAAATTTGGAATTGATCTTTATTTTTTTCTTTTTTTTAGGTTAGTTTTTTTTTAAATTTTATTTATTTATTTGACAGAGAGAGAGCATGCACAAGCAGGTGGAGTAGCAGGCAGAAGAAGAGAGAGAAGCAGGCTCCCTGCTGAGCTACGAGCCTGACACGAGGCTTGATCCCAGGTTCCTGGGATCATGACCTGAGCCGAAGGCAGTTGCTTAACCAACTGAGCCACCCAGGCGCCCCTGGAATTGATCTTTATGCTTAAATTATAAATCCAAATTGCTGAAGTAAACAATTCTTAATAACTTAATCCTGAGAAAAAAAATAAGTATATGTGTCCATTGGCCTAGTTTTATATTTATATATATAAGAAGTTTAAAGTTTTTATTTTAAGTTCTATTAGCTGACACACAGTGTTATTTTGGCCTAGTTTTAAATGAAAGAATTGTGATAGTTACCTCCTGGGACTTGAGCATCACTTAATTTATTAATGATCACAGACAATAATTAGAGTACAACGTATTAGGGAAAGAGACAAACCTTCTCTTTGTCTGGCATCCAGAGTATAATTAATATTTTTATTATTGCCCCATTTCCAGCTCTTTCCAGCTGCTTAACCACTTGTATTGGGAGCATAACTCAGTGCTAAGGATTGGCTCTGCCTTAGCCTGAGAAGCCATTTCCGCATTCGCAGCTTCCTTAGTAATGCATTCATTATGTAATGCCCAGAGCACCTCCACAAAGGGCAGGTACTCCTGCTTTCTTCTTCCTCCATACTCTCTTCATTGATAATTCTATTACCATCTTAAAGTTATAGTTAGTTTTCTATAGTTCTCTTTTGCCTAGGGAATCCCCCTCCCCACCAGGGCAAAGAACTGATTTTCTATTTTCAGTGCAGACTCTTGCATATAGGAAGCCCTCCATGCATGTTTTTAATACTATGAAAAAAATAAAACGAAATCTATGAAATGATCTCTGATGTTTAGGTAGTTCTCATATGGAAGCATAGTGACTTATTCATGATGTGTGTAATAAAACCATTTTCAGCAGGAAGCCTGGAGATCATCTCTTGCACCCGGAACTCCACGTCATCTGATGGCCAGGTCCTTGTGGACAGACAAATAGGAACTGAACACAAAGTCCTTTAATGTAACAAGGAAGCTCATGGCTCTAGCTTGTCAGGCCACAGAATCATGAATGGAAACCACCTTGATAATATTCACAGCAACAATTCTCTTAAAGTGCACCTGCAACTACATTTGAAGCATCTCATAATTCTGCAGTTTAAAGTACCTGGTTTGGAAATTTCAACACTTCATCTAGGGCAGCCTGGGTGGCTCGAACAGTTATACATCTGCTCAGGTCAGGATCCTGGGGTCCTGAGATCAAGCCCCACATCAGGCTCCCTGCTTGGCGGGGAGCCTGCTTCTCCATCTCTTCCCCCACTTCATGCTCCTTTGTTATCTCGGTCTGTTTCCCTCAAATAAATAAATAAAATATTTTTTAAAAACCAAACACTAATTCTATACCACGTTTAAAGTAGCGCTGGCCTAGTCCTTATCTGGTGCCAGGACCACAAGCCCGGTTAGTTTAGCACAGTGAGAAAGCTGAAACTGATGGCTCCAGAAAGGACAACCATTGTAGTCCAGGGTGCAAGGCTAACAGACGACTGAAGTTGGAGGCCCCGCACTGTTTTCCTTGTGTCACCGCTCTGCTCCATGAAATGGGGAAGGGAGGGTGAGGAGGATGAAATTTCAATTTCTGTTCCGATTATTCAAGGACATCCCTCGGAGTAAACATCCAAAGTCAAACTCCGGCAGTCACACTGCAATATTGTAATCCTACCCTGAAAAAATGCTGAGTCTCTGTAATTGATGCCCAGAGGTTCTGTGATAAATTATTTATGGGATGAGACGTTTTTAAAGAGAGACAAGCAGCAGAGTGCCAAACCGTGCTGGAATATTCACATCATTAGAGCAGTTTCCTGGCCCCTTTCCCCTTTCTTCTAAGGTGAAAGTAGAAAGCACATTCTGATGGCAGAATTCTTAATTCTCTAAATGAGGAATCAGCTGTCACTAATGGAAGCGGGTGGGAATGGAAAGTTGTCAGCGGCTGGCGGGGTAAGAATGCCAGGGCTGTCACTGGTAGGGGGGAAATATAAAATACGGTGTAAAAAAATAAAAGCCATAGAAACCAATATCGGGAGGTCAGTTGAAAGCTTTGCATATAATGAAGAGTCCAAGTGTAAAAGCTGAGAAATGTTCACCATAAGGAGAATATCAGGAATTAGAGGAGGCGAGAATTGAAATGGGAAAGGTGGATGAAACTTCACAGAAAATAAGGACTTAGGTAGGAATAATACTATGTGAAGTCTCACAACTCCTCTGCTGATCATTACCATCAGACCAGGCCCTAAGTAAGGCAACAGACAGGGAATTTCAATTTGACTGTGCTTCAAGATTCTTTTTCCAAAATAGTTTCTATCAGTCAATGTCATATTTATGTTTTCGCTAGCTTAAACACCCTTCCTTAAACCTCACCACTCCTTCAGTTTGAGACGATGTTTTTTTCTTTATAAATCAACTTTTACATTTTGCACTTATCAGGAGAGAGTTGACAGTGAATAATACGGAATGAATATATTAGCATGGATTAGTTTGTCCCGCTTAGCAAAGCTGTTGCCTTAGAAGAAAAGAGGGCCTGTGGAAACAGAAGAGAGGTAAGATTTGAGGGGGATTATACGTGGTGATGCATTGCTGATGGGGGCTGGAGGGAGAAAGCTGACTGGTCTAGATTACATACACCTGACAGATTCACAAGGATTTTACTAAAATCCTTGAGGTCAAGTGTGTTTTAGAATGCAGCATTCATCATTTAGGTTCATTATTATGAGCCATTTTTATATGAAAACTATAGGACACTAAAGTTTAGACTCAGAACACAGCTACTTTGCAGAAGAGAATCAGAACTCACTAAACTGAACATATATTACATATCTCACACGCGACGTGGACTGTCAGGTCATTTAAATAATTCATTAAGCAATGAACAGATGTCCAGTTTACTTATCCAGGTAGATTAACTTACTATTCATGTTAAGAATTGTTTTTTTTTTAAGTAGGCTCCACACCCAGTGGGGAGCTCAATGTGAGGTTTGAACCCATAACTCTGAGATCTAGCCTTGAGCTGAGACCAAGAGTCAGATGCTTAACTGACTGAGCCACCCAAGCTCCCCAAGAATTTTTTTCTATTCCAATTCCAAATATGCTACTTACTCCTAAGACTATATTTATATGCATATGTACAAATATATATATTTACATATATAAATACATATATACACATTTATAATTTCATACGACTCTTTCCCTTTGGTGTGCCACTACTGATTGATTACCTATAAAAATGCTTTATAGCAGGCTATAGAGGCTAGTGATCATCTATAAAAGGATAAGAATAATTTATGTCTGCCTTTGCCTTACAAATATTAATCACATTAATTTTAATGTAATTAAAAATTACAGTAAATTGGCTTAATCTAGGAGTATTTGCATGTGGAGGAGAGCGATACATTCAATTAATGTACACTTAAAACAGAGGGTAGGTCCATTTTGGGAAGCCATTCACTCATTCACTCACCCATTGTGTTTGTGTACTTCCTAAAATATTAGGGATTACTCTAAGTGCTATAGGTAAATCTAAGGGTTGTATCCAAAACATTTAACCACCAGGAGGTACTATGGGTATCAATTAATCAGAACAGACATTAATCAAATGGCATTCTAGAAATGACTGCATGTAAAAGATAGTCTCTGCCTCCCAGGGGCTTACCATTTCTTGAGGAAGACTGATGAGTCAATAGGCAGTCACCAAACAGTATGAAAACAGATCTAATGAGGGTAAACACAGGACGATAAAACTTCTTCAAATAACCCACAAGTTGTCTTTTACCTATTTAGACTCTTACCTACACCGTAAGTCTAGACACATTGAAAATTGATAACCCGGAAGAATCCAGTCACCCAAAAGTTGTTATCTTCGGAAGATGATGTAATGTAAGATCGTTTTTAGGGACATTTTTAAGAGTTAACTTTTGAGGTTGGCAGCTTTTCCTTAAAAAACAATAACAACAAAAAAACAGGATATACGTTTCTCATAGCTGCTAATTATCCATTTAAACCTAACTTAAAGATCTGTTGCTTTCTTTCAAGTTTGCATATTTGTTACATAGCACAGCAAGATTACTGCTTGGATCATATTTCGTGTTAAATATGCTTTTGGAAATTTCTGTGATAGAAAACCATCAGAAACTGAAGCAAAGAAAATTAGTCCATTTCTATCCAAATCAACCAACTACATTATCTCCTACCCTACTTGCTGTGATTGAGAACCTAGTCTAAATGTTCAGAAACAAAGGGGTTTAAGGAACCTTGTTTTGTTTTGTTTTGTTTTGTTTTTAATTTCTAAGACCTAATTGAGATAGAATTCCTTAGTATGTGGGGCTTTTAAACATTTTCAGGGTACTAATGAAATGACTGATTATTTTAAATTGAAGAATTTTCCCCAAATGTCAAATATCAGGATCTCTATTTTCTAAAAATATTTCCAGATATGGAGGAAAAAAATTAGAAGTCAACCCCTAATGCATAAAAAAAAGCTATATGCAGTTTTAATGGTACTTAGGAACAAAATTAAATGAATCATGCAAAAACACACATACTAGGCACACGACTTAATCTGTGTTTCCTAGGCGGCGCACCTCATTCCCTGAAATACATGCTTTTCCTCTTGTATATGTCATTAGGTATTATGCGGCTTGTGTGGTGCATTGCAGATGTTGCTTTGACTCATAATTTCCCCTAGGTGGCGATCTTTCCAAAGAAGCGATGCCAGCACCACCACTTGAGGGATGAGCTAGTATCAGCACCCAATGTTTACACCTTACTCACTATTTTAATCTTCCCAGGAGGGGACAAAAAAATGCAATTTGGGACACATTATGATTTTAAATTCTGTCTCCAAAATCTAACAAAATTGAAGAGATGGACATTATCTACTTTAAAATTTTACATAAGTGTTTGAGAAAAGATGTTTCAAAAACATTTGTTTGAATTAAGCTAAGATGTTGAATTAAGCTAAGACTTAAGAGGTGGCTGAAACATTCTACTGAAGTTTTAATTTCTGGACCATCTTTAAGTCCTTTTCTAAAACCCTGACATTATTATTGAATGGGATGGTTCGTGGATCTCTTTAGATTGTTAACGGGTTTTTTCCACACTGCCCACAATTGCTCTTTTGCAGGTATTCCACTGATAAATAAGGAAAAGTGGGTAAGTGGGGCTAAACCCACTGACATTTTAGACCCTTCCATAATATACGGAAAAGAAAAAGAGACAATAATTCAGGAAAAGAGACTCCCTTGACGTAGATAAATGGTATAGAGTAAAAAGTATCCTAAATTCAGAAAGATAAGACTTTTTCTTTTTCTTCCCACCTTTTTTTTTAATTTTTATTTTTTATAAACAAATTTTTATCCCCAGGGGTACATGTCTGTGAATCGCCAGGTTTACACACTTCACAGCACTA
>PISX010027666.1:0-22682 GCA_004024625.1 Mellivora capensis | reverse complement strand
ATGAATCCCACCTGGTCATGGTGGATGATCTTTTTAATGTGCTGTTGGATCCTGTTTGCTAGGATCTTGTTGAGAATCTTAGCATCCATATTCATCAGTGATATTGGTCTGAAATTCTCCTTTTTGGTGGGGTCTTTGCCTGGTTTGGGGATCAGGGTAATGCTGGCTTCATAAAAAGAGTCTGGAAGTTTTCCTTCAGATTCAATTTTTTGAAACAGCTTCAGGAGAATAGGTGTTATTTCTTCTTTGAAAGTTTGGTAGAATTCTTGGGGAGATCTTTTAATAGACAACTATCTTGCATCCTCGGCTCCCTTATTGTGCTGTGCATTTTCCTCTATGGGAGTTGGTATCCACCCAAGATCCTAAAGCAGCTTCATCATTATATAAGGCATAAGTGTTGTTACGTTTTGCATCAACAAACCTAGGATAGCCTGGGTGAAGGTATTATTTGACAGATTTAAGAAAACCTCCTTAAGGAAATAGATTCTGGGAGTTGTTTACTTGTCAGGAGAACTTGTGAGCTGAAATGGGAAAGGGTTTTCAGATGGAGCTTCAGAAAAGGTCTAAAATTGCGAAATGGCATAATCAAGCTGAGTGCGCTAGCCAAGGTTATTGGTCCCCTTCTTGAAATCTCTCACTCTTCCCAACTTCTATACATACCTGATTTCTAACTACCAGCACCCATGTTCTTTGAGGACTCTCTGTGGACTCTACAGTCAGCTTTGCCTGATGCTTGGCAGGTCAGAGTGCATAATGAGAAAACAGCTATTTTGAGTCGCTGCCTAGGCATTTTATTGTATGACAACCCTGTTCACACTCAGAGTCCGGACGTTTAGATTCAGAACTGAACTTAGCATTCCTGCCCCAAGTTCCCATTTTGTTTTTCCCAGGGCACCTTTTAAAATAGCCACTTGGAGTTGAGCCCTTAAAAAGTTAGTGACCTCTGTCCAACCACATAGGTGGTTGCTTAGATAGGTGCTACCCTGCTCTCTATCTCCTATGGTCATGACCCAGGACAGAAAGCTGCCCTTCCCCCAGTTGATTGCCCCTCCACATCTGGGATTTGTAAGTAATAAATGTTGTGGCTTTACCTTCTTTTCATGGGTGTACTGAAACTTCAGTCAAAATGACCCCAGGAGTTTTCAGTTCCCTGAAGTAGGAGCTTGGATGCTGAGGGAACTATCTACTGATTCTGTGTGGGTGGCTTGTGCCAGCATAATCATAAACTGCATATTCTTAATTTAATACACCATTTACAGGCCCTCCAACACAAGACTATGATACATTATATAGATATTTGATCTGTACATACAAGAGAATGATTTTGAAGCCCTACTTCACAAGCACATACAAAAATTAACTCAGAGTGGATCATAGAGTTAGATGTAAAAGCTAAAACTGTAAAACTCTTAGAGTCTTCATGACTTTGGATTAGGCAATATTTTCTTATATATGACACCAAAGCAGAAGCAGCAAAAGAAAAAAATATAAGCTGCATGCCACCAAAATTAACACCTTTTGTGTTTCAAGGGACATCATAGAGAAAGTGAATAACAATCCACAGAATGGGAGAAATATTTTGCCAAATATCTGATAAGGGACTTGTGATAACTGTGGTAACTTAAAAATAAAAAGACAAATAACCCAATTTAGAAGTGGGCAAATGACCTGGATAGATAGTTCTTCAAAGATGATATACAACCGGCCAATAAGCTCATGAAAAGATGCTCAACATCAGTAGCCATGAGGAAAATGCAAATCAAAACCACAATGAGGTACCACTTTATACCCATTAGGAACACCATAATAAAAAATACAAATAATTAACAATTGTTGCAAGGATATGGAAAGATTGTAAACCATACAAGGCTTGTGGGAATGTAAAATGATACATCTGCCTTAGAAAACAGTTTGGCAATTCTTCAAATGGTTGACTATAGAGTGATATGATCCAGCAATTCCATTCCTAATTATACACCCAAGAAAAGTAAAAGCATATTCCCTCAAGTCTTGTACATGGTGATCATTAGAAGCATTATTTATAATAGTCCCAAAGTAGAAACAACCCAAATGTCCAGAAACTGATGAATGGATAAAAGAAATGTGGTATATCCATACAATGAAATAAAAAAACTTCCAATAAGAAGTAATAAAGTGCTGATACATACTATGACATGACATGGATGAATCTTGAAACCATTATGGTAATGACAGAAGCCAATTATAAAGGCCCACACATTATATGAGTCCATTTATATGAAATGTCCAGAATAGGTCACCTATAGAGATAGGAAATATATTTGTGGTTGCCTAGGGCTGGGATGATAGGAGGTATTATGGACTAAAAGTTCATCCCTCCCATTCATATGCTGAAACTTTAATTCCTAATGTAACTATATTTGGAGATGGGGCTGGCAAGGGGGTGATAAAGGCTAAGTAATGTCATAAGGGTGAGTGAGACCTTAATCTGACAGGTGGTGCCCTTATATAAAGAGAAAGACACTAGAGCTCACTTTCTCTTCATCTCTCTCTCTTTCTCCCTTTCTCCCTCCCTCTACCTCTCTCTTTCCATCTCTCTCACCCCTTTCTCATCTCTCCTTCTCCTCCCCCTCCTTCCCTCTCTCTCTCCATTTCTCCATCTTTCCCCTCTCCCTCTCTCCTCCGCCCCCCCTCCTCTACCTCCCTCCCTCCTCCTACTCCCCCCTTCATTCTCCACTTCTTTTCCTTCTCTTCCTTTCCCTTCTTCCTCTTCTTCTACTTATTCTCTCCCTCTCTCCTTATGAAGACACAGCAAGAATGCAGTTATCTGCTAGCCAGAAAGGGAGCTCTCACCAGAAACCCATCTTGATCTTGAAATTCTCAGTCTCCAGAACTCGAATAAAATAAATTTCTGTTGTCCGGACCATCCAGTCTATCATATTTGTTAGATATTTGATCTGTACATGTAGAGGAGCCTGAGCAGCCTGAGAAGACAAAAACAGGTGACTGTGACTTTGTAACTAAAGTATCTGTATAGAGGGCTACTTTTGGGGTAATAATTTTTTTTCGGCTTAGTACACTTTTTATTTATTTTTATTTTTTTCTCTTAAGGAAACACATTTTTTAAATTATATTCAGTTAGTCACTGTATAGTTCACCATTAGTCCTTGATGTAGTGTTCAGTGATTCATTAGTTGTGTACAACACCCAGTGCTCATCACAACATGTGCCCTCCTCAATACTCATAACCCAGCTACCCCATCCCCCCCTCTTCTGAAACCCTCAGTTCATTTCCTGGAGTCCATAGTCTCTCATGGTTTCTCTCCATCTCTGATTTTTCCTTCTTCAGTTTTCCCTCCCTCCCCCTATGGTCCTCTGTGCTATTGCTTATGTTCCACATATGAGTGAAACCATATGATAATTGTCTTTTTCTGCTTGACTTACTTCACATAGCATAATCCCTTCCTGTTCCATCCATGTTGATGCAAATGGTGGGTTTTCATCTTTCCTGATGACCGAGTAATATTCCATTGTATATATGGACCACAACTTCTTTATCCATTCATCCGTTAAAGGGCATCTCAGCTCCTTCCACAGTATGACTATTGTGGACATTGCTGCTCTGAACATTGGGGTGCACATTCCCCTTCTTTTCACTATGTCTATATCTTTGGGGTAAATCCCTAGTAGTGCAATTGCTGGGTAGTAGGGTACTTCTATTCTTAACATCTTGAGAAACCTCCCTACTGTTTTCCATAGTTACTGTACCAGCTTGCATTCCCACCAACAGTGTAAGAGGGTTCCTTTTTCTCCACATCCTCGCCATTATTTGATGTTTCCTGTCTTATTTATTTTAGGCATTCTGACTGATGTAAGGTGACATCTCATTCACCTGAGATGGTTCTGATTTGAATTTTTTTGATGGCTAGTGATGTTTAACATTTTTTCATGTGTCTGTTAGCCACTTGTATGTCTTCTTTGGAGAAGTGTCTGCTCATGTTCTGCCCATTTTTTGACTTGATAATGTGTTTTTTAGGTGTTGAGTTTGAGAAGTTCTTTATAGATCTTGGATACCAGCCCTTTGTCTGTAGTGTAATTTGAAAATATCGTCTTTCATTATGTAGGTTGCCTCTTTGTTTTGTTGATGGTTTCCTTTGGTTTGCAGAAGCTTTTTCTCTTGATGAAGTCCCAAAAGTTCATTTTCACTTTTGTTTCCCTTTCCTTTGGAGATGTGTCTTGAAAGAAGTTGTTGTGGCCGATGCCAACCACAATAGAGGCGGTATGTTCTGCCTATGTTCTTCTCTAGGATTTTGGTGGATTCCTGTCTCACATTGAGGTCTTTCATCCATTTGGAGTTTATCTTTATGGATGGTGTAAGAGAATAGTCGAGTTTCATTCTTCTACATGTGGCTATCCAGTTTTCCCAGCACCATTTGTTGAAAAGACTGTCTTATTTCCATTGGAGACTCTTTCCTGCTTTGTTGAATATAAGTTGACCATAGAATGGAAGGTCCATTTCTGGGCACTCTATCCTGTTCCATTGATCTATGTGTCTGGTTTTGTGTGAACACCATGCTGTCTTGATTATTACAGCTTTGTAATATATCTTGAAGTCAGGCAACGTGATGACCTAGCTTTGGTTTTCTTTGTCAACATTTCCTTGGAGATTCAGGCTTTTTTCTGGTTCCAGACAAATTTTAGGATTGTGTGATCCAGCTCTGTGAAAAAAGGTCAATGGTATTTTGATAGAGATTGCATTGAATGTGTAGATTGCTCTGAGAAGCATAGACATTTTAATAATGTTTATTCTTCCAATCCATGAGCATGGAATGCTTTTCCATTTCCTTTTGCCTTCTTCAATTTCTTTCATAAGTGTTCTGTAGTTTCTGGAGTACAGATCCTTTACTTCCTTGGTTAGGTTTGTTCCTAGGTATCTTATGATTTTGGTGCAATTGTAAATAGGGTCAATTCCTTAATTGCTGTTTCTTTAGTCACTCTGTTAGTGTATAGAAATGCAACTGATATCTGTGCACTGATTTTGTATCCTGCCACATTGCTGAATTGCTGTATGAATTCTAGCAATTTAGGGGTGGAGTCTTTTGGGTTTTCCACATAAAGTATCATGTCATCTGCAAAGAGAGAGAGTATGACTTCTTCTTTGCCAATTTGAATGCATTTTATTTCTTTTTGTTGTTTGATTGCTGAGGCTAGGACTTCTAGTACTATGTTTAACAATAATGGTGAGATGGGCATTCCTGTCATGTTCCTGACCTTAAGGGAAAAGCTCCCAGTTTTTCCCCATTGAGAATGATATTTGCTGTGGGCTTTTCATAGATGGATTTTATGATGTTGATGTATATTGCCTCTATCCCTATATCTAAAGAGTTTAAATCAGGAATGCATGCTGTATTTTGTCAAATTTTTTTTCTGCATCAATTGAGAGGACCATGTGGTTCTTGTCTCTTATTTCATTGATTTGTTCTATCACATTGATTGATTTGTGAATGTTGAACCACCCTTGCAACCCAGGGATAAATCCCACCTGGTCTTGGCATATAATCCTTTTAATGTACTCTTGGATCCTATTAGCTAGGATCCTGTTGAGAATTTTAGCAACCATATTCATCAGTGATATTGGTCTATAATTCCCTTTTTGATTGGGTCTTTGCCTGCTTTTGGGATCAGGGTAATGCTGGCCTCATAGAAAAAATTTGGAAGTTTTCCTTCAGTTTCTGTTTTTTGAAACAGCGTCAGGAGAATAGGTATTATTTCTTCTTCTTTGAATGTTTTGTAGAATTCTCCAGGGAATCCGTCAGGTCCTGGACTCTTATTTTGGGGGAGGTTTTTGATCACTGCTTCAATCTAATTACCAGATATTGGTCTATTCAAGTTGTCAATTCTTCCTGTTTCAGTCTGGGAAGTTTATAGGTTTCCAGGAATGCATCCATTTCCTCTAGGTTGCTTAACTTATTGGCATATGGCTGTTGATAATAATTTCTGGTGATTGTTTCTATTCCCTTGGTGTTAGTCATGATCTCTCCCCTTTCATTCATGATTTTATTAACTTGGATCCTTTCTATCTTCTTTTGAATAAGTCTTGCCAGTGGTTTATTGATCTTATTAATTCTTTCAAAGAACCAGCTTCTAGTTTCATTGATGTGTTCTACTATATTTCTGGTTTCTACTTCATTGGTCTCTACTCTAATCTTAGTTATTTCCCTTCTTGTGCATGGGTTAGGCTTAATTTGTTGTTATTCCCAAGTTCTTTAAGATGTAAAGAGAGTTTGTGTATTTGGGATTTTTCCATTTTTTTTTTTTTGAATGAGGCTTGGATGACTATGTATCTCCCCGTTAGGACCACCTTTGGAGCATCCCATAATTTTTGGATCAATATGTTTTCTTTCTCATTGGTTTCCATGAATTGTTTAAGTTCTTCTTTGATTTCCTGGTTGACCCAAACATTCTTGAGCAGGATGGTCTTTAGCTTCCAAGTGTTTGAATTTCTTCAAAACTTTTTCTTGTGATTGAGTTTCAGTTTGAAATCATTGTGGTCTGAGAATATTCAAGAGATAATCTCAATCTTTTAGTATCAGTTGAGCCCTGATTTGTGATCCAGTATGTGTCTATTCTGGAGAACGTTTCACATGCATTCAAGAAGAATGAGTATTCTGTTACTTTAGGGTGGAATGTTCTGTATATATCTATGAGGTCCATCTGCTCCAGTGTGTCATTCAAAGCTCTTGTTTTTTTTTATTGATTTTCTGCTTAGATGATCTATCTGTTGCTGAGAGTGGAGTGTTAAGGTCTCCTACAATTAACATATTATTATTATCAATATGTCTCTTTATTTTGGTTAACAGTTGGCTTGTAGTTGGCTGCTCCCATGTTGGGGGCATAGATATTTACAATTGTTAGGTCTTCTTGTTGGATAGACCATTTAGAATGATATAATGTGCTTCTGTATCTCTGACTACAGTCTTTAGCTTAAAATCTAGTTTATCTAATATGAGAATTACTACTCAGCTCTCTTTTGAAGTCAATTGGCATGAAAGAACGCTCTCCCCCCCTTCACTTTCAGTCTGGATGTATCTTTAGGTTCAAAAATGAGTCTCTTATAGACAGCTTATGGATGGGTCCTGTCTTTTCATCCAGTCTGCAACCCTGTGCCATTTCATGGGAGCATTTAGGCCATCCATGTTGAGAATGCTTATTGAAAGATACGATTTTATTGTCATCATGTTGCCTGTGAGGCCCTTGTTTCTATAGATTGTCTCTGTAAATTTCTGATCTGTATCACTCTTGACGTCTTTCCCCTTTTTTAGAACTCCCCTAATATTTCTTGCAGGGCCAGCAAGTGGTCACATATTCTTTCAGTTTTTGCTGGTCTTGGAAGCTCTTTATGTCTCCATCCATTCTAAATGACAGCCTTGCCAGGTGAAGTATCCTTGGCTGCATGTTCATCTTATTTAGCATCTTGAATATGTCTTGCCAGATATTTCTGGATTGCCAGGTTTCTGTGGACAGATTCTGATGTTCTTCCCTCTGTACATAAGGATTCTCTTCCCCCTAACTGCCCTGAAGATGGTTTCCCTTGTTTTAAGGTTTGTGAATTTCACTATAACATGCCTGGGCATCAGTCTGCTCTCCTTGATCTTGGGAAGTGTTCTCTCTGCCTCTAGGACACAAATGCTCATTTCATTTCCCAGATCAGGGAAGTTCTCAGCTACGATTTGGTCAAATATATCTTCTAGTCCTCTCTCTCCATCCACCCCCTTAGGGATCCCAATAATTCCCACATCGGAATGTTTTGTGGCATCATTTATTTGTTGCTATTTGTTGCAAGCCTTCTCCTGATCCTTCTTTTCTATCAGTTTGTCTTCCAGGTGACTAATTCATTATTCTGCCTCATTTACCCTAGCTGTTAGACTATTTAGATTAGATTGGATCTCATTGATATTATTTTTAAGTTCTCCCAGATCAGCTCTCACTTCTGCCTTTAGAATCTATATTGCCATTAATGGTTTTCTCCAACCTTGCTATTGTCTCCATAACTGTTACCCTGAAGCCTTTATCCAACATCTTGCTTATATCCATATCCATTATTTCTGTGGCAGGAGTCACAGTCTGAATTTTTCCTGTGTTGGGAATTCCTCCTCTTAGTCATTCTGTTGAGGAGTGGTTGAGGGAATGTACAGAATCCAGATTACTGACCACAACTGAAGCAAGATGCACCCATTTTATAGGTACCTTAGTGTTCTCAGCCTCTTGATCTTTCAGCCTGTCTTCTGGGGGAGGAGCCTGCTGTGCTGGGACCCAGGTAACCCTGTTTGGGCAGAGTTGCTCTGCCCCCTGTGGGTTGGGGATGGGCTCAGTGAAACCTGGTATTTGGGGGCTTTTGTTCTCTGGGGTCTCTCCCTGGAGCTTTCCATGTATCTTCCAAGAGTCAGAAAAGGGGTGACTGTAACCAAACTTCTATCGCAGAACAGAGAGATCGCAGTCTGTTCTTCAGTGAGCCCTGTAGGCCACACTGCCTCTGTTTTGTCTGTTCTGCTCAAAATCTCAGTGTCCTACAATGCAGTACTCCCAGTCCTGACTTTCAGGTTCAGGCAAGTCTTTAGCCTTTATGCTTCTAAAACCACCAGCCACCCCAAGTTTGTATGCACACTCCCTCAGCTCCAGGTTTCAGTTTGGGGGCTTCCCTAAAGTCCTTTACCCACCACTACTGGTCTGCAAGCCTGTGCCCAGTCCCCAGTGCAGGAGACTTTTGCACTCCAGCAAAAGAACATATCATACATGGCAAGACATTCCCTTTATCACTTAGAGAACCTCTAGGAACTTAGGGTCTGTGATTAGCTCAAAGAGCTTACACTGGTGGAGAGAGGTAGATGAGTTGTGTTAGTGGGACCCGTGGGGTCCAGGAGAGAAGTGTGGGATTCTCTGGTGGCAGGTATCCTGAGCTATGGGTGCTGGAATTCCAATCCTGGCGTCTTACAGCTAACCCTAGGGAGAAACAGGGAGCCCTCTGGGTCAGAACTTTGCTCAGAGACGATAAGAGGAGTGGGGGCTACTTCTCTTTCATGAAGCTTCTCCATCCTCAAGTTCTTCACAGTCATGGCCCAAGTGGAGGCTCTGTCACTCCTCACCTCCCTTCCAACTCTGAGCAACTGAAGCACAAGGGCTAAAGCAGGAGGAGAGATGCAGTACGTTCAGGACTTGGAACAGCATGTGGAGGGAGGCAGGCTCCATGAGTATTTCCCAGAAATCAGAGATTCTTAAGCCATTAGTTCTAGCCCTTAACTTAGGACCTACCTCAGACATTCCCAGAAATCTTCATACCACTGAGATTAAAATCAGACAGAAGGTAAGGTGGAGAGGGGAGTGTCCTACTACGTTAGAGAAGGCTGTCTTATTCCTGGACTTCTTTGCTCCTTCTCCCTCTCCCACCCTCCATGAATAAATAGCTGGGATCAGAAAAATCCCTGAGCCCCCCACTTTGTATGTTTTAGATCTGGCTAACCACACCCCAACTTGCTTCTGAATGATCCCCTAGTCTCTACCCCTGCCCAAGGATTCACCTGAAGTTAATAGCCCTGGGAACTTCAACCCTGCACCTGGAGTGGGTTATTTTCTGGTCCTCCTCCCCACTCTCTTCCCCGAAACACCAAACTAGAAATCTAGATTGGGATGTGAAATCTCCTGATTTAAATGTTGGCTCCATTGTGTAAATACACACACACACACACACACACACACACACACACACACAGTGCTTAGGCCAGAGACAGCAAACTTCACTGTGTGTTTTGAATTTTATTGTGTATGTGTGTTCATTTAAACAATTATTCTTGGGGTGCCTGGGTGGCTCAGTGGGTTAAAACCTCTGCCTTCGGCTCGGGTCATGGTCCCAGGGTTCTGGGATTGAGCCCCGCTTCAGGCTCTCTGCCCAGCAGGGAGCCTGCTTCCCTCCTCTCTCTGCCTGCCTCTCTGCCTACTTGTGATCTCTGTCTGCCAAATAAATAAATAAAATCTTTTTAAAAATAAATAAATAAATAAATAATTATTCTTCTTGTAGTAAAAACCATTTAAAATAAACACTGATGTATTTTAATTACTCCATAGATGAGGGATAAATGGACAACATTCATCATATGAATTTAATGTTTTTTAAAAGATTTATTTATTTTAGAGGGGCTAGGGAGGGGCAGTGGGAAAGCGAAAGAGAAACTCAATCAGACTCCCTGCTGAGTGCAGAGCTCAATGTGGGTCTCCATCTCACAACCCAGAGATCAGACCTGAGTCAAAACCAAGAGCTGTACACTTAACTGACTGTGCCACCCAGACACCCCAACTTTAATCTTTTTAGGATTATAAAAGCAATACACACACTAAAAAAAAAAAATTAAACATTACCTAGAGGAGGAGATAAGAGACTTACTAGTGCATAGCAATTTGAGAGAAGATGGAGCCCAGCAATACTTGACTTAATGTGAGAAATTAGCTTCCAAAGATTTGCAAACAAATCTCCCAGGCCCAACTCTACCATATACCTAATATTCGTATGCAATTACAGATTTTGTAGCACATGTAATAGAGCTTTGAAGAAGGAAAGACCCAACACAGGTAAGCAGTATAAACAGGACCCTATCATAACAACGATTTACTGAGTGCCAATTATGCATGTGCTGGGGACTCAGGCCTTCAACTCAGACCCTAGCTTATGCTCTTTGAAGTGCCATTGATGGGAAACATAGCAAGAATCCTTCCCTTCATCAAGGGAAGTCCCCATGCCCATCCCTATGTTGCTCCCAGCTTGAGGAGACAGATAGTATTAATCAGATGTTACCTCAGTGAAGCCTCTCAGACTTGGTCCTGGTGAAGTCCTTTCTCCACTGCCAGGATTGTGCACTCCATGTTGTTAATGGTCCTGAATCCATCTCCTTCATGACACCAAGCTACCCTAGGACCAGGGCTGCTTGCTCATTTCTGTAACTTTATGGAGGAGCTAGCACACGAGCTGGCATGGTGCTTTCCGTGACTGACACTACTAGCGAAAATGTTCCAGACTTGAGTGATATAGGAGAGCTGAGGTTTAGAGTCACCCCTTTGACCCAGGTACATCATGAACATGATCCCATGGGATCCTCAACACAATGTTGTGAGGTATTCCTGTATTATTATATTACACATATTATATTATAATACATTCCTGTATTATACATGAAGAAACTGAAGACTCTTCTGAGGTAGACCTGTCCAAGTTCACATAGCTAGGAAGAGGTAGACCTGGACATTCTGTTAGAATCTGAGAGAGGGGTTGCTCCACATTCCTTTCCTTTACTCCTATTATACCTAAGTACAATTCTAGATGCAGCAAACCTGATAAAAGAAGGCAAAATTTGGGGATAGTGTGCTACATGCATGGGGCTAATGGTGGAAGGATGGTTATGCAAGGGTGGGCATTAAGCCACCTCCAACCTCAAAAAGACTAGTCTGGGCTTCTCCCAGGAACACAGGCAGTTATGGGAAGGAAAAAGAAGTCCCTCACAGCTTGGACTCTGCTCTGGGAATAGATTATGTAGTGTTTTGGGAAGCCTCCCTCTGGCTTCTATAAGTTTTAACAATAAAAGTGCATTTATTTAGGAAGCTCTCTCCAGTGCCCAAGCAAAAGAGCCACATTCAGTTCTCAATGTGAACTTTATGAGATGCACAAGTGAAACTTTACCACCTTTTCTCTGTTGAGGGATCTGACAGAGGATCTGGGGACCCCACAACAGAAGGGATTAGAGAAGGGAAAGGGGCAGATGGCAAACCTTGGGCCTTTTGTTCCTGCCTAGAAATGTCACAATAGACAGGTCTCCTGGTCCTTTGCTTTGGCTCTGGGCCCACCAGCCCTAGCTTTACTCCACAGAGACTGTCCTTTCACAGGGTCACATACCCCAGAGTTCACATAGCATTCCCAGGTACAAATTCTCTGGTCCTTCTGCCAGAACCCAGCCTTCCTTTTGATCCCCTATGGAGGTTAGGTACCGCCCACAAACTGTGTTCCTCACAGGAGTGCCTGACATCTGGTTCCACTCCTCTGGGAGGAGGCAGTTGTTACTCTTGGAATGATTAATCCCATCATTCCTTAGGCCTGTAAAGGGATCTGGTTAGCAGCTGCCAAAGGTCTCCTACATCTGGAAGCAGCTGGGCCAGTAAAGGATAGCTCTTACCATGCAAAAACCCTCCCTCCAGCTGGGGTTCTCTCTCTGGGTCCTCAAAAAACAGGGTTAAGCCTTCTTTTGGGGGAAGGCTCTTTGAAGGCTTACTGTTCTAATTCTTCCAGCCTGGATTTCCCTGATCCAGTTCATGAATCAACAGCCCTAGAGGAGCAGGAAGAAGATTTACTTAGAGATGCTCAGGCTCCTTGAGGACTGGACCAAAGTTAGAACCAAAGTTTGGGTTGAAACTGAAGCCAGGGATATTGGCGGGGGCAGCTGCCCTGCTGCATCTATTGGTGCTGGCTTAGGTTGGAGATGCTGGTAAATGCCACATTGCAGACAAACATAAGGCTTCTCATCACTGTGGGCCAGCTGATGGATGAGCAGGTGGGAACTCCAGGTGAAGCTCTTGCCACACTCACTGCAAGTGTAAGGCTTCTGGCTTGTGTGAGTATGTTGGTGCTGAAGCAGATCTGAACTGTCTACAAAACTCTTGTTGCAACTGGAGCATTTATAGGGCATCTGGCCTGTGTGTGAGCTCTGGTATCTAAGGAGCATGAAGCTGTGGTAGAAGCTTTTGCCACATTCTGAGCAGGCATAGGGTTGTTCACCCAAGTGGATGCACTGGTGCTCAATGATTTGGGTGTGCTCACCAAAGCCACGACAATGCTTAGTCATTTATGAGTATGCTGGTGCTATAGGCAGTACGAGTTATTGGTGAACTTCTTGCCACATTCACTGCAATTACAAGGAGTCTCCCCAGTGTGTGAATGCTGGTGCTTGAGCATATAAAAGCTGTGCCCAAAGCTGGCACCGCACCAGGCACAGCAGTAAGGGCTGCACATCCCTGTGTGAGTGCTGGACCTACAACAAATTAGAGCTAAGGTTGAAGCTCTTACTTGCACTCCCCATAGCGGCAGGGCTTTTTGCCCCTGTGTGTGAGCTGGTGCTGGATTAGAATGGAGCTAGTGCTGAAAGTCTTATCACACTCAGCAGGTATGTGCCCTGTTGGTGTTTAACCAGGTTGAAGCTGCAGCCAAAAGCCTCCCTGTACTCCAGGAGCTTATGGAACTTGTAGGGCTGGAGGCCTGAGTGGGAAACCATGGTGTTGCACAAGGTTGGAGCTGAGGCTGAAGCAACAGCTAGACTCAGGGCAGAGGTATAGTCTCTGACCAGTGTGTACCTGGTAGCGCTTAACTAGATCTGAGCCACGTTGGAAACTTTTGTCACACTCCAAACAAGAGTAGGGATTCTTACCTGCATGGCTGCTTTTGATGTGTAGGAGAGAAGGTTAGGGTTCAAAGCTGATGGCCAAGAAAGAATTCTTGAAACATGTCTGGTGCAAAAAGGTAGTTTTATTTAAAGCACAGGGACACGACCTGTGAGCAGAAAGAGCTGCCATGGGGTCATGAGGAGTGGCCCATTATATACTTTCACGTTGGAAGAGTAGGTTAGGGCTACTGTAAGCCTCCGAGGTATTTTGGAAACAAGGATTCCAGGATCCTGAGGGGGCTATTACTAGGAAAGATCCAACATGTATTGTAGGGGACAGAGCTAAAGGAAGTTTCTAAAGGAATTTTTATATGTTAAAATAGACTTACAGGATCTTGGGGGGGGGGGCAGGGGGTGGAGCTAGAATTGTCTTTTGCCCTTAGCAAAGTATTAACACTGAGGCAGTTGAGTCCCTAGAAGAATGTCTTTCAAGGACTTGTCAGTGGGCTGTAGGTAATAAGGAAGTTTAACAATTTCTCTTCCGCCTTTGTTTCCCACATCACTTTTGTGGTGAAAGAGGTCAGGGAAGTAGGCTACGGTCAGTCCACCTCCCAGCACTCCAAGGCTTTGGGGATTGCAAGACAGTTGGTCCTGTTAAAGGCTTCCTCCCTGGGACAGAGACTGACCTACATCGGTATTTCAGGACCAGCAGTATTTCCCAGGAGGTTGGCTGTCACATGCACACGGTGTGGGGCGGGGTGCGCTCTTGTGGAACTCCGCTAACGAGGGCGCGGAGCTCTGGGCTCCCCAGGATACTGATGTCCAATTCCCCTGTAACTCTGCACCCTCTGGGCTCTCCCTTGCCACTTCTGGCGACGTGCACTACAGCACAGTGAAGAAAGATCTGTTTCCTAAAAACCAGCCACTCAGTTCACAAGTTGAGGGTCACGGGGAGACATTCCCCACCTAGGGTGGGGTGGGGTGGGGTGGGGTGGGGACCGGGTCTAGCACCGGAACCGGAAACGCCCATTAGCCCGTGCCGCTCTAGGAAGTGGCAGCGAACGGTCTCGGTAGGTTTAACCCTCTCATTCACCTAACTGAGCAAGAGCTCCCCATCTGCCGCCGCTGTCAGGAGCTTCATACTTTGGGCCTGGCTTCCGAGTCTGAGCCCGTCAGCGCGGATTTCGGTGGCCGGGCCATCACTGTGGGGCAGGGAAGCGAGCTGGAAGGAAAAGGAAAAGGAAGGAAAAGTTGTGAACACGCCGGGGGGGCCCGGGGGGGAGGGTTGGAGTAGCCACGCCACCTGGAGCAGCAAGGTTCTGAGTCTCCGTGTCGGATGCCTGGGTTCTCCAAAGGAACCAGCCCACTGCGAGCCCCCTGAGTTTCTCCTCTGTCCTAAGGCAGGCGTGCTAAGCAAGGCGCCGACCACATATCTCAGCGTGCACTACACGCGCGTCTTGGGTTCGGTTCAGCGATTAGATAACCACTACTCTCTACGTGCCTTCTGCGACTGTCTAGAGTACCGGGATTGAGAACTACAACTTCCAACTTGCAAAATAACTGCGGTGGCGCTACTTAAAAAGCGTCAGAGAGGAGGTGCCTGGCCACGCCCCTCTCCTCCAGTTCCTCTCCTTTGGAGGAGCGGCGAGGAGGGGGGCGGAGCCTTAGGCTTGAGCCAAGATGGCGGCTGCGAAAACGACCCTCACGGACTCGCTCTCGTTCTGCCTCGCGCAGCTCACGGCGGCGGCCGGGGAGGGTCTAGGTGGGGGAAAGGACACAGCTACCAACGAGACACCCTTGGGCCGTGCGCTCTTAGCCCTCCGCACGCGCCACGTCAAGGCTGCAGGGGGAATCGAGCGCTTCCGGGCGCGCGGCGGGCTCCGCCCCCTTCTCGCTCTGCTACGGCGAGCGGCTGCAGCGGGTCCCGCCCCGTCCCAGGCTGGCCCCGGCTCCGCCCCCTCGTCCGTCGAGTCAGCGACTTCTGCTGGCCCCGCCCCCTCTCCGGGCCCTGCCCCCTCCGCTGCGGCGTCGTCCGCGCCCTCGCCACCAGCGCGCCTGCGCAAGACTCTGGACTTGGCGCTCAGCATCTTAGCCAACTGCTGTACGGAAGGGGCGTGCCGGGCTGAAGTGCGCAGACTCGGAGGCATTCTGCCTTTGGGTAAGTGCTCCGCCCTCATTTCCTAGAAGGATTCCAAGTACTGCAACTTCTTTCTCTGGGTCTGGGCGGAGTTTTGAGTTCTTTGTGTTGTAGCTGGAAAGAATGTACTTTCGGACCGCGCGACACCCGTACCTCTCAAACCCTCAAGCCTTCTTTATAGATTACACCTGAACCTGACCAGATCAGATAATTACAGCCATGACCTGGGTATTGATTGCTTCCTCGAATCTGGGCCAATGGAGACCAAGGGGTTATGTGGCGACTTCTAGGTGATTTATGAGGTTTATAGCAGACACTTAATGCCTAACGGGTGGCCCTGTAGAGGGCTACCATTTCACGAACTTGGGTCGGAAAGTGTCATGTTTCTCTGCAGTGAAAAAGAATTCATTGTAAAATGGAATAATAGCTACCTCACAAAATTGAAGTAGGGAAAAAATGAAATAGACAATGCAGGTATTCTAAGAATGGACTGGGTACTAAAACTAGTACAATAAGAACAAATCCTAACGAAAGATAACAAGCGGGGCCCCTGGGTGGTTCAGTCGGCTGGTCATGATCCCAGAGTCCTGGGGTCGAGTCCGGCATCAGCTTTCTGCTCAGCAGGGTGTCTTCTACTCCCTCTGTCTGCTGCTTCCCCTGTTTGTGCGCGCACTCTCAATCTCTCTCTCTCTCTCTAATAAATAAAATCTTAAAAAAAAAAAAAAAAATTAGGCTTTTCGGTTTGCCAGCTAAGTTGGCGCCTCCTAGTGGCAATGTTGGGAACATAGTTTACACTCTGCTGCCAGTTAGGAAATTATGTCAGTTTTGACGAAATCTTAATTTTTTTGATAAAATGAAACTTTAACATATTTTATACTGGCCTAAAGTGCATCTGGGCCATAACGTGTTTGACAAGAGACCTGGAACATTAATAAGTCCTCAGTAAATTACTGGTTTTGTTATTAGCATGTGACACACATCATCAGTCGCTGTTCAACATTTTAAATATCTCCTGAGTCCATCTGCATTCATCCTTCTCCCATCATGTGCTCAGGGACTGGTGCCCATATGCTGGGCTGTGCTGGTAGCTGACTTGGTTTAGGCCACTCTCCTTTCTCACCTTAACAATTGGGACAGCCTCCTTGCTGCTTCCTTTGCCTTATTCTTTTTCTCTATAATCCATTCTCCCCAATCTGGTTACCAAATTGCATCACAGCACTGCTATTCTTAAAATTCTATGTGGTTCCCAGTGCCCTCATATTCAAGTCCTGCCTGATTCCTTGGCCTGGTATTTGAGGCCCAGCACAGACACTGGATCTCAATTCTGGGCCTTTGCAAAGGCTGCTTCCAAATCTGAAATGCCCTGTAACATCCCCATCCACCGTCTACCTAACAAATATCGACCCCATTTAACCTTTCAGACCTATTAAGTATTAGCTTCTTCCAGAGGCCTTCCCTGACCATCTCAGGTCACATTCTTGAGGTCATTAATGAGAGAGACAAGAAGAGGTAGGACCCTCAAGAGGCCAAATTCTCTTGCAGTGACTATTCTTCAATGTGTGAAGACAGATAGCATCCAGAACCGAACAGCCCGGGCTCTGGGGAACTTAGCCATGGAACCTGAGAGCTGTGGGGACATCCATTCTGCTGGTGAGAAGGCTATGAGTGTGGCGTTAGCTAGGGCTTGGGGTGGCAGAGGGGCTTGGTTATCTCCTTGCTTACTCTATGTCCTTCTCTTCCCTCTCTAGGTGCTGTTCCTCTGCTTGTTGAGAGCCTGACAGCCTGCCAGGACTCACAGTGCCTGCAGAGTGTGGTGCGTGCCCTCCGCAACCTGGCGGACTCACCCCAACACCGCCTGGCCCTGGCACAACAGGGAGCAGTACGCCCTCTGGCTGAGCTTCTGGCCGCTGCCCCAGACCCTGCTCTGACCTTGGCCCTAGTCCGTGCACTCTTGGAGCTGAGTCGAGGTTGCTCCCGGGCCTGTGCTGAGCAGCTAAGTCTGGGTGGGGGGCTAGGACCACTGGTCAGTTTGGCCTCCCACCCCAAAAAGGCAGTACGAGAGGCAACTATCCTGATTCTTGCCAACCTGTGTGCCCAAGGCCTTGTACGGCCTGCACTGGGCAATGCTGGTGGTGTGGAGGTACTACTGGGTGAGCTCCGGCGGCGCAGGGGGCCTAATGGAGCTGGTCCAGCCTCCCAGCAGCCCCTGGTGCGGGCTGTGTGCCTGCTGTGCCGGGAGGCCATCAACCGGGCCCGGCTGCGGGATGCAGGTGGTTTGGAGCTATTGATGGGTCTGCTGCGGGACCCTCGTGCCAGTGCCTGGCACCCTCGTGTCGTGGCTGCCCTTGTGGGCTTCCTGTATGATACTGGAGCCCTGGGCCGGCTACAAGCTCTGGGACTTGTACCGCTCTTGGCTGGGCAGCTGTGTGGCGATGCTGGTGATGAGGAAGAAGAGGGAAGAGAAGCTGCTTCTTGGGACTTCCCTGAGGAGCGGACCCCTGAGCGGGCAGAGGCTGGAAGCTTCCGAAGCCTAAGGCGAGTCTCCACCTGATTGCTGAGGATTGAGGGCTCTGGCTCTCTTCACTACCCTCATCCCCCACTCTGTCTCAGTAGGACTCTTATTGACTCATTCTCCCTGGACAAGACCATTTTCTAGTCACTTTCTAGTCACTCAGTAGGACTCTTATTGACTCATTCTCCCTGGACAAGACCACTGGGTCTACCTTTGGCCTTGGCTCTACCCCAGCACTTCTGAACTTGGGGACCCAGACAGGCTCACTGGGCCTTTTTTATTTTGTTGTCTGTTTGTCCCTTGCTAGAGTATAAATTCTAGGAGGATGGGGACTTTAGTTTTGTTCATTGTTTGTGCCCAGTACCTAATACTGGGCTTGGCACATAATTGGCACATAGCTATCAGTAATTGCTAAATGAGTTGGGTGGTTTTTTGCCCCCATTTCTCTTTCTTTCCTGTCTCCCCTTGGCCCCACTTCTTCTTCCTGGCTTCAGGCACCTGTTTTTGCGTGACAGCTCTTTTGGCCCTGCTCCATTACCTTGGCTCTGGGTTCAGTCTCTCCTTTCTCCCTCTGCAGGTCATGGCTGATCTCTGAGGGCTATGCTGCAGGCCCGGGAGACATCTCTCCTGACTGGTCCCCTGAGCGATGTCCCCCGCCTCCACCACCCCCAGAGCCAGCTGAGCCAACCAGTCCCACCCTGGTTCCAACCTCACTGCGGACGCCTCGCACGACACGCACACCGGGGCGGAGCCCTGCGGCCACCTCTGAGGAGCCTTGGGGCCGCGAGGGGCCAGCACTGCTGCTACTGTCGCGATTCTCCCAGGCTCCCGACCCAAGTGGGGCATTGGTGACCGGCCCAGCCCTGTGTGGCCTGCTGGCCTATGTGACAGGCTCACCAGGCCCACCAAGCCCACGTGCACTGCGCATCCTGGCGCGCCTTACCTGCAACCCTGCCTGTCTCGAGGCCTTCGTGCGCAGCTATGGTGCTGCACTGCTGCGTGCCTGGCTTGTGTTAGGCGTTGCCCCAGATGACTGGCCCACACTGCGTGCCCGGCCGGCTCGACGCCAGCACCGGGAGCTGGGTGTGTCTCCCATAAGAGGTCCCATCCCCCTCTAGTTCTGGACTGAGAACCTCACCTTGCTGCTCATGGCTCTCACTGCCTTCTCCAGCCTACCATCAACTTCAGTCACCACATGGGAGGAGGAGAGGGACTCCCAGGATGCAAAGTTCTGCCCCATCCTCTGCCCAAGTCTTGGGGCCCAGATACCCCAACACCAGGTGTAGCCCCAACAACTTAGAATTGTGCTTGTCTGTATTTCTTTACCTAATCTGCTCTTGGTTCTGCATTGTCCTGATTGCCTTCCCACTGGGCATACTGATTTGAAAACCCACAGCTGAGGCCCCATGTCCTCCCAGGCCTCCCACTACTCCCAGCACTGCAAGAGAGTGCCCTATCTTCTGTGTTCCAACTGCACTTCCTGACCATCACACTTTGTTCTTGTCCTTGACCTCTATTTCCTAGCATCTGGACCCTTTCCCTCCAAGGCCTGCAGTCATCCCCTCTTCCGTTCCCTAAGGTTTTTGCCAGAGTTGGGACATCAACTCCCAAGCTGATCTGCTCTGTTCATCTCCGCAGGTGATATGTTGCTGCAGAACTTGACCGTGCAGGCTGAATCACCCTTTGGAGTGGGTGCCCTCACTCACCTGCTGCTCTCGGGAAGCCCTGAGGACCGTGTGGCCTGTGCACTGACCCTGCCCTTCATCTGTCGGTGAGGAGGATGTGGGTGTCTCATAGGGGTCAGGGGAGCAAAATTGCTATTCTGCAATGTCACCCTTTTTCACCTTTCTTCCCAAAGGAAACCCTCTCTGTGGCGCCGGCTACTTTTGGACCAGGGTGGCCTCCGTCTCCTCCTCTCGGCACTAACTCGGCCAGCTCCACATCCACTGTTCCTCTTCTTTGCTGCAGATTCCCTTTCCTGCCTCCAAGGCCTGGTGTCTCCCACTGTGATTCCATCCCTTCCATCTCCAATCCCCCTGGACCTAGATTCCCCATCCCCTTGCCTCTATGAACCTCTGCTGGGCCCAGCCCCCATCCTAGCCCCTGACCTGCACTTCCTGCTGGACTCAGGCCTACGGCTCCCTGCCCAGCGAGCTGCCTCAGCTGCTGCCTCACCTTTCTTCCGGGCTCTGCTAGCTGGCAGCTTTGCTGAAGCCCAGATGGACCTGGTGCCACTTCGAGGCCTGTCACCCAGTGCAGCCTGGCCTATCCTGCATCACTTGCATGGTTGCCGGGGCTGTGGGGCTGCCCTGGGGCCAATTCCCCCACCAGGCCAGCCCCTGCTGGGCTCAGAGGCTGAGGAGGCACTGGAGGCTGCTGGCCGTTTCTTGCTGCCTGGGCTGGAGGAGGAGCTGGAAGAGGCTGTGGGCCATATCCACCTTGGACCCCATGGTGGCCCAGAGTCAGTGGGTGAGGTATTCCGCTTGGGCCGGCCCCGGTTGGTTGCCCATTGTGCCCGCTGGACCCTGGGGCCAGGGCAGTGCCCGAGGAAGCGGGCCTTGGCCTTAGTGGGGCTTGTGGAGGCAGCAGGAGAGGAGGCAGGGCCCCTGACTGAGGCTTTACTGGCTGTGGTGATGGGGGTTGAAATGGGGGGCAAGGGTTCCAGCTTAGACTGTTGATGTCCCCTGGGAGGGGGATCCAAGGATGAGTTGGCTATGAAGGAGGACTCCTACAGAGCAGCATGAGAGGAGGCTGAGCAGAAGTTACCATCCAGGATTGATGACAGAATGGAACTATACCCCAGGACGGTGGTCTGAAGACGCAGGAGTGAGAAGCCAAGGCCACAGTTGGAGTATGAAGCCCACAGAAGGAGAACAGCCCAGGGCGCCAGGCACCTGGCCTGGCCCAGCCTTCCAGAGTTGAGATTAAAAACTTTGGAGTTGGATACTCATATTGTGTGGTGTCTCTGCTTACTTTCCTGTGGGACCCCCTCTACCCACTTCCCCCCAATCCACCAGGATCTTGTTCAGGTTGCTGTATCTCAATACAGGACACCCCTGGCATGTAGGAGTTTAATAAATAAGTTCCTGGAGTCCTGGGATAGAATAGAGTATGTGGGGGGGAGCCTGCTTCCTGCTCATGCAATTTCATTGCTCAGACAAATACCCAGCTAGACACACAGACTCTGGTCAGGGATGAAGGGGCTGGGCTGAGGGAATGCAGTAAGTGTGGGAATGTATGTCCAAGGCCTTGGCATTACTATTGTAATAACTGAGTATCTTTCACCCATCATTAGCCTTCAGAGTCTGGGTCTGTTTTCATCTCTTGGGCCAAGTACCTTCTGCTATTGGCCTAAGGGAAGACCTGCTGTGTTCCTGGAGTCCCTAAGGCAGGTCCTGTCTTAGCTTCACTCAGAGAGAGCCAGAGCCCTGGGTGCATTCAGGCAAGGGAAGGGCTTTTAAGTTGTGCTATGGTCTCTCAGATCTGGGTCTATCTATCACCTGGATCCCAGATCACTAATCACTCGGGTGGCAGCCTGACTGAGGAGCATGCCTGGACTGGGCCATCCTGTTAGCTTCTGGTGAGCTAAGGTTGACTCTTGCTGTCTCTGTGCTTCTGTGTCCAGCTCTCCATCCTCGGGCTGTGCATTAGAATCACCCAGAGAGCTTTTTAAAAATGATGTCTAGGCACTTCCTCAATGAATTGGATTGAGGGGAGGATGCCCGGGGCATCAGTATTTTTTAAAATCTCCCCAGGTCAGTTTAATTTGCTGCTGGCCTGAGGGCCACAGTCCAGTACTCGTGTGGATTGAAACCCACGGTCCAGTGGCTGCAACATTATTGTGTCTGTCCATACATCTGTAAGTGTTCATTTCCACTTTGACTTCTCAGGGTCCCAGGCCAGGGAAAGTTCCTTTGTGCCTGGAGTCTGTGTCTTGAGTGTCTGTGTTCACCAGTATCTTGGGAAAGGGCTCTTTTGGAACAGATCTGGGTTACCTCAGTGTCGGGGAAGGAAGGGCTTTGTCTTGAAGGCTGGCTGTGGTCTGGCTGCTTGGGCATGTTTCCCCTGAGTCTTCATGGGGTTTGGGCCTGGGTTCGGTTTACCCATGTCTATATGTCTGTTTCCAAGTCTGAAAGAGAAGGTCCTGGGTTAGAGGGTGGGACGGTTCCTTGTGTCTATCTGTCTCTGTTTCTGAGCGATTTGTTTTTGCTATATGTGCCCTTTGGGATCTCTGTTCATGTCACTGTTAGGGTCTCTAACGGAAGGTCTCTGAACCTGTTGTCTGATCCTTAGAACCATCATCACTCCTGCCCTCAACCCAAAAATTCTGTCTGGAGCAAGTCTTTCAAGAATGGCCTGAGTGGACAGGACTCTATACACGACTCAGGTTGCTAGCTTTGAGACACGTTTGCTTGGGATCCTCAGTTTGTGTCTAAGAGTCTCACTGAGCAGAGGATTCCGAGCTTGGTCTGGGAGAGCCACTTCTCTGACTTTGGCTCTGGCCGCCCCAGCTCCCGGCAGCTGAGGCCAAGTCTGGGGTGTGGCTGCCTCCACGGCAGACAAGCGGGCTGGGCCTGGGTGGGCCGTGGCCCTCCCTCCCTTACACGCCCCCATCCCGAGTTCTCCCGTTCTTTGCACCCCC
>PISX010027665.1:0-22688 GCA_004024625.1 Mellivora capensis | reverse complement strand
GTGCACCTGAATGTTTATAGCAGCAATGTCTACAATAGCCAAACTATGGAAAGAACCTAGATGTCCATCAACAGATGAATGGATAAAGAAGATGTGGTATATATACACAATGGAATACTATGCAGCCATCAAAAGAAATGAAATCTTGCCATTTGCGATGATGTGGATGGAACTAGAGAGTATCATGCTTAGTGAAATAAGTCAATGGGAGAAAGACAACTATCATATGATCTCCCTGATATGAGGAAGTGGAGATGCAACATGGGGGGTTGAGGGGGTAGGAAAAGAAGAAAAGAAACTAGATGGGATCAGGAAGGAGACAAACCATAAGTGACTCTTAATCTCACAAAACAAACTGAGGGTTGCTGTGGGGAGGGGATCGGGAGAGGGGGGTGGGGTAATGGACATTGGGGAGGGTATGCGCTGTGGTTAGTGCTGTGAAGTGTGTAAACCTGGCGATTCACAGACATGTACCCCTCGGGATAAAAATACATTGTATGTTTATAAAAAATAAAAAAAAAAATTTTAAAAAAAGCAATTCATATATTGATTAAAACAAACAAACAAACAAACAAACAAAACAAGGAAGACCATAATCGGTGTTATATGCACCACCATGATCTCCCAAAACTATTAACATTTTAGGGTGACCCTTGTTCTTAAAAGATAGTTTTCCCTCAGAGTAACTGAGTCCTACTATGTGGTAAGCCCTCTTCTAGACCTCAGTCAATGAGCAGAAAGATAAATCCCTCACATACAAAAATGTGTGTTGGGGAAGCGGGCATGCAACAATAAATAAAATAACTTATTTGGTGGTTAGGTACTATCACTCTGGAAAAATCAGGGTAGGGAAAAGAAGATCTGAAATCTGGATATTAGGGGGGATATCCTGGGAAATGTTATTTGAAATTGATAGTCATGGCAAGTTTCATTAAGCAGATGACATTTGAGTAAAGCTTTGAAAAGCCAAGGGAAGGAACAGTGCAGTTATCTGAGCAGAAAGCACCTGAAGAACAAGAAAGAGAATGGAAAGTCCCCCACAGTGGGGTCATGTCATATATGCTTGAGGAACAGTTGGCCAGAATGGCTAGAACACATTTAGCAAAGAAAAGTTTAGTGGGAAACACACACACTCACACACACACACACACACACACACACACACCAGATCAGATGTAGAGCCAGGAGGACAGAGATGTCAACTGGTGAAGACATTGATTTCCATCTGAGTGGAATGAAGAACTACTACTGAAGGATTTTGAACAGAGTGATGTAACTCATATTTCAAAAAGGATTTGTCCAATTGTTGAGTTAGTAACAAACATTAGGCATGCAAAAGAGGAAGTTAAAGACAATTTAAGAGACTACTAAAATTACCCAGGCAAGAAAGGATGGTAGCCTGGAACAGGATGCTAAGAGTAAAGAGGGTGAGGCAGAAGCAACGGACTTTTCTGGGAGAAAGAAGGATCAATGTGAGATAAAGAGGAATCAAGACTCAGTGCAAAGTGTTTAGTTTGAACACCAGGAAAGATAGAATTGTCATTAATCAAAATGAAAGGCTATGGGTAAAGGAGATTTAGAATGTAAGCAATAATCAAGATTCTGTTTTAACCATATTAAGTTTGAGATGCCTATTAGCCATCCAGGTGGATGACCAGTATCTAGTTAGCTATACAACTACTAGTTTTTAGGTCCATTATTAAACGAAACGAGACTGAGACAAAGTGAAAGTTATTTAAAACTTTATTTTATGATAAGTATTAGAAATCAGATTGATCAGCCACGGGAACGAGACTGAAACAAAGTTAAAATTATGCAAAGCTCTATTCTATGCCAAGCATTAGAAGTCAGACTGGCCAGGACTGTCTCTGAAGAAAGCGACCACCACCGCTTAAAGGCTCAAGAATTGACTGACTGACCGGTCAGGGCCATCTCCGAAGAGAGCGACCCCTCCCCATCTTACAGGCTACCTTTTATTGGGTAAAACTGCAACCCATATCTTGGTATCTCAACCCACTGGGTTTGATTGGCTAGTTTCATCCGGTCTGGTGACGTGTTATTCAAGATTACCCCATACCAGGAACTGTTACAAACAGTACTTTTTGGGAAGGCTTAATCAGTTAACATATTCAGTGTGAATAATAAGATCGTTATCCTTCCCAAGATGGAGTCATTTAGGTTTGGGCAAGACCTTCTCACTGTTACAATCAGTACTTCGTACTGATTAGATGTCTCTATCTGGCCAACTCATCCTTGTATTCTGGGCTCTGTTATCAGGAACTAGCCGACTACATTTTACTGGTTTCCCAGACTTGTTTCTAAGTAAGTTTCTCTGGGGGTGAGAGTCAATTTAAGTTTACTGCACAAACAACAAAGTGGGTATTTACCCAAGATGGAGTCGCTCTGGCTAAATAAGTCCTTACACTATAAATCCCAGCAGCATATGTAATCTAAAGGAATCTGGGCTAGACAGACAATATGTGGAATAGCCTTCACACAGATGGTGTTTAATGCCTTGATCCTGGATGAGGACACTAAAGGAGTGAGGACAGAGAAAAGCACACCAACAATAAGAGGTCACAAAGAAGAGGAGGTGTCATCATAGAAAACTATTAAAGGGTGAAAAAAGAGGTAGATGGCAAACCAAGGGACTCCTGGACTCAAATGAAGAAAATGTTTCCAGGACGGTATGAGCATCTCTTGTCAAAACTCCTTCAAGTAAGCTGAGGATTGAGAATTTACCTTTGAATTTAACAACATGGAGGTCAGTGGCTAAGACAAGAGCAACTGGGGGGAGTAAGGGGCGTGAGAGTCTGATTGACTCGAATGTCTAACAGATAGCTCAAACTTAATATATGTAATTATGAGAACTGAGGAGAGGAAATTAACCTCCCTACCATAAATGGAGTTTCATAGCTTTTCTATAAAGGGGAACAGAAAAATGGGCCAATAGTTTCTTTTGGTCACAGGTAATGGGAATTCTAGCATTAAACTTGAATGAAGGCTTGCTCATGATTACGGAGCCAATAATTAAACAGGTAAGTTTCCTTATTCCCTCACTTTATGTGACATATTTTCCCCCTTCCCCCCCCCCCCCAACCTTTCAAAGTATTACCTGCGGGAAGTCAGGAGTTACATGGGAGACTCTAACCAGACTCTCCCATGCAGTCTCCTTGCTTGAGCAATTAAAGCTCTAGGTTCTTAAAGATCAGTTCGATGCCTCAAAGGCAATGGCTTGCTTCATTACCTGGCCAACTCCTCTAGATTTGTGCTCATTGTTTGGGGTCACTGGAAACTTTTCTTTTTTGCATTTTTAAAAAACAGATTTTTAATATTCTTATCCAAAATGTTTAGATTACCTGTGCTGAGTGTCAGCTATCTAGTCCACAATAATGACAAAAAGAACTCTCTGAGAACATTTTCAAACGTCCTGAACTCCCTGGCTAGAGCTGCGTATAAGCCTAGAATGTAGCCCAGCTAAGACAAAACAGTACTTAAAATGCAGATTAAGCATACATAATTTGTGTCTGGGACCCATAGCCTGTACAGTGTTTTTTATAAGTTATAAGCAAGATTTAAAAAAGGAAGAATAAGCAAGATTTTAAAAAGGAAGAAAACCTTAAAAAAAAAAAAAAAAAGGGCGCCTGGGTGGCTCAGTGCGTTAAATGCCTGCCTTTGGCTCGGGCCATGATCTCAGGGTCCTGGGATCAAGCCCCACATCAGGCTCTCTGTTTGGCAGGGAGTCTGCTTCCCTCTTTCTGTGCCTGCCTCTCTGCCTACTTGTGATTTCTCTCTCTGTCAAATAAATAAATAAATCTTAAAAAAAATAAAAAGGAATAAAACTTAGCTATTCTAATATTAGTAGATCAATGCACAGAAATTAAAGTTAACTGGTACAGGATAAATAAAACACCGTTTTCTCCTACACTTTTTCATGTGCTAACTCCCCTACATACCAAACTCAACTTTGTGTTTTAGGTAGAGCAGTGCAATATCAGAACTCATATGTCCAAGTCTGTGATACTCAGATTGGATAATAATTTTTGAGACAGGACTATTCTGTTTGTGTACGTCCTTCTGGGAGAGGCTGTGTTGCCCAGCAGTCACAGTCAGACTCCTAATTTGCTTCCTAAAACCAAAGAAAAATGTTTCAATAAATATAGCTGTTTCTCCAGGAATGATTGTCTTGGTCTCACATAATTAAATGAAAAGTGATTAGTGTACCTTTAAGCATTTCTAAGTCTTAAAAGGAAATGCACCTTTATTAATGATTACTACCATAATAATTGCTTATAAATTATAGGGATCTGTGAAAAGTCATGATTTTCCATCAGAGTGTTTGCGTTCTGTGAACCCTTTCCCCCACCATCAAACGTCTTTCTGCATAAAATATTTAAGAATGGCCTCTTTTTCTTTTATACTTGTATACATATGCTCTACCATTTTTAAAAAGATATAAAAATTGTTCCTAGAACTCTCACTATTAGTAGTACTCTCAACCTAGCTAAGTACTGGTTATTTCCACAATATTTTTTCCCTCCTAATGACTGAAACTCAGATTATTAAAATTTTGGAACATCCATTCAACATTTGATGTCAATACTTCATTAGAACAAGTAATCATCACCTCCACCTCACTACAAAATCCACAAATTATCTAGGCTGATCTGGGATCTTTGGGGACTCTGATTAGTAGATTAAGAGGTACAGGAGGGGCACCTGGGTGGCTCAGTGGGTTAAGCCTCTGCCTTCGGCTCAGGTCATGATCTCAGGGTCCTGGGATCGAGCCCCACATTGGGCTCTCTGCTCAGCAGGGAGCCTGTTTCCCCTTCTCTCTCTGCCTGCTGCTCTGCCTACTTCTGATCTCTGTCAAATAAATAAAATCTTTAAAAAAAAAAAAGAGAGGTACAGGAAATCTTAAAATAATCTTGATAGAAGTTTCTGGGGATCAGGAAGGTCCATGAGTGGCTGGACCCGGTAGAAAAATTCAGAAAGGGACTAAGATTGAACTTCCCATAGTATTTAGGGCTTCAAATCTCCCAGTGGTATAGCTAGCAATCGAGGTTTGATAAGTGGATAATGATAATGGAGATCCACAGCTTACTCACTGAGGCCAACCAGGCAGTGTGCTGCGGTAACAACCAGATCTCCTGGATCAAGCTTCCTCCACAGAAGTGATGCTCGCCTGATTTTAGGGAGACCTGCTCAAGAAGAAAGGCACAAACATAACTCATATAGGTCTCCCCATAGGTGTCATCTCCCTTAGAAACACTTGAAATCAACTCTTCTTATATAATATTGTTATATATGTTACCAATATAATTGGTTAAGAAGAAACTTCCTATGAAGTAAACTTTCTGACAGAGAGGTTGAGCAGGGTCAAGAGAAAAATTACATGTTAACAGCCTGGAGTTGTGATATTTGAAACAAGAAAAAAAACCCACAAGATTTCTCATTAAGAAATCGATGCTTTGGGGCGCCTGGGTGGCTCAGTGGGTTGGGCTGCTGCCTTCGGCTCGGGTCATGATCTCGGGGTCCTGGGATCGAGTCCCGCATCGGGCTCTTCTGCTCGGCAGGGAGCCTGCTTCCCTCTCTCTCTGCCTGCCTCTCTGTCTACTGTGATCTCTGTCAAATAAATAAAATAAAAAATTAAAAAAAAAAAAAAAGAAATCGATGCTTTGGTTATACTGACCTACCACGGATGTCCGCCGACTTTTGAATTTCTCCAACCAGTAACTCGAGGGAAGAACCCAGTTTCCAAGACAGTTTCTGTACTTTTCACATCAACCGCACGGATCCCACACTTCGGTCCTGTGTGGCAGAGAGAGCGTGTGTGTGCGCGTGCGTGCGTGTGTGTACACACACCCAGAGCACTTCATGGGAGGACTCACTTGATCAAGATTCCACCTTCAGATTCTCCTGGCCTGGCACGAATGTTCTGAAATCACTCAGCATCAGGCTACCCCCTTCTTGTCTCAAGATACTCCTGAGACCTGGACGCCTGGGTGGCTCAGTTGGTTAAGCGGCTGCCTTCGGCTCAGGTCATGATCCCAGCGTCCTGGGATCGAGTCCCACATCGGGCTCCTTGCTCGGCGGGGAGCCTGCTTCTCCCTCTCCCTCAGCCTCTGCCTGCCACTCTCTCTCTCCCTCTCTCTCTGACAAATAAATTAAAAAAAAATAAAAAGATACTCCTGAGACCATCCCCCCAATTACCCCTTGTTGACTGGAACTGGCTTCAGGACGCGCCCCTGCCCGGCGGGCGACCGTGGAGCTGCCCTAGGAAGACGTGAGGGGCGGGAGGAGCCAGCCGCCCCACCCCCATCCCTTTCGGGCGTACTCCGGGGCGGGCGGGGGAGGGGAGCGCTGTAGACTTCAGTGTGTGTTAAAGATACTGCAGACCATGTGCTACTCCAGGAAAGAGATATATATTTGACCTTAAATTACTTCTAATTGGCTATTCTTCCGTGGAGAAGGCTCCTTAGCCCAAGGGCCTAAAACCTTGAACTCCAGAATTTAAAGAATCTCCAGAAGAAACCCTGGCGCGGGCCCGTGTGTGAGAATTTCTGGGCCTGGACCAGCCCCTCACCCTTCCTTCTTCGGGGCTGAAGGAGTAAAGAAGCCTCCTCGCCAGTACTCAGCCCCCGCCCGCAGCCTCGACGCCGGGGACCGAGCTCTCCGAGGCTTTGCGGGAGGCCCGCGGCGAGCACGAGCCCAGACCCGGCCCGACCGGCGTCTGCATGGTCCCGAGCGCCGGGACTACAGCGCTTCCTGCGCCGCAGCTGCAGACAGCGCGCGGGGACAGCGAGCCCCGCGGCGCAGACCCCCCGCCCGGAAGTGCCCGCCGCGCTCTCCACTCCTGCGCGCGCGCCGAGGGGCCGCACCTACCTCGCGCGGCTGGGCTCCCAGCTGCGACTGCCCTCCAGCACCCCTACCCTCCCGATCCTCCCGGTCGTCCCCGGGCCGCAGGCGCCCCTCGTCCCACCGCGCCGCGCCTCCACAGGTGTGCAGGGGGCTCCGCCGGGATCCCGGGAGCAAGGGGATCGATCAGTGGCCTGGAACGCTCCGCACAGGGGAATTCTGTCTCAGCCCCGGGAGGGTGGCCTGAGCCAGAGCGAGGAAGCTGGTCACCCATCCAAGACACAGGCAGGCCCCCTTCCGAAAAGAGGAAGACTCATGGAAGCTTCTTGAGGAATTAATAGGACTGCCCCACCTTGTAAGAAGCTTGTTGAAGCCCTGGGCATTCAAGAATATGCAGAGTGGCTGTGAAAGATGAGGTTTACAGCTGCCATGCCCTTCCTGGGTGGTTGTGTTACTAGTTTCAGTGGAATGGGCCACAGCGGTAGGATCCATCATGTAAGATTAATAAAATGAATTCATTGGTAAGACTGATATGTCAGCATATTTTTTCTAGAAGCATTATTTTGTCGTAAGATAACTTGAGGTTGGAAGAGGAAGAAAGCCAGAATTTATAATGGGTTTGTGTTGTCTCAAATAATTAGGGCAAAGCTCAGTGGACATTCTATATATAACAAAGGTAGACACCAATCTCCCAGACCCAGTTGTCTTACTTCTGTGTAAGAGAGAAATAAAAGCTCCTTAACTAAAGGTGGGAAGTATACAAATTAGGGAGACAGGCAGGCGGTGAACAGATGGACAGGAAACCAGAAGACAGTCAAGGTGGAGGGAATACAGGTACAGAAACAGGCAGGTGAGATTCAGCTGGGGGCAATGACCCTAAAACTGCAGAAGGGAACAGAAGAGCGATCAAGGGGCCCCTTTCAGTGAAAAGCTTGAAGAATCCAATTGGCACTGAAACCAGAAACAGTCTCACATGTTCATGTTCTTACATGAACATGAAAGGGTTTCTCTGATTTTTATGTCCCATCTAACATCAAGAAGCTCTAGAGGGTCACTGTCCAATTATAGTGGACACTAGCCCTACGTGGTTATTTAAATTAGTATTAAGTACAGTAAAAGCATTAGTTCCTCAGACACACCAGCTCCATTTCAAGGGCTCAATAGCCACCAGTGCCTAGTGGAGAGTGTACAGAAGACACTGCCATCATCACAAATTGGACCGAACTGTTCTTGAGAATAGCAAGCACCACTTTAAGTAAGGACATCTTGCAAAAGTTTAAGTAGAGGACTCCTCTAGCTAGGGTGTCTAGGGGACACTGGGAGGGAGCTTGGTAAGGTAAGCAGCCTTTCTGTACCTCCAGGCTTGAGCACTGCAAAGGGAATCCCCAGCTATGGTGGCTGGCTGACCTGGGGCATTCACCAATAAAAGCTCAGACCCTCCAGATAGACCCAAATACCTACTTCTTCTTCTTCTATACAAACAATGTTTTGTGTAAACAAATTTTTCCATCCCTGATAAACTACTGGCCTGAACTCTAGAACCCTCTCCAAAGTTCCACAAGGCCCCAGATTCAGCACTAAGGGTATTCTTGGTGACCTTGGAAACCGAAGTTTCATTTGCTTATTTGTTGCAGGGACAGAACACTATGAAGCAGAGGGAATGTGAAAGGTGGAGGTAGAATGGTGAAGACAATTCACTCAAATAGCTCAGCTGAGAGAAGGAACAAAGAGATGTAGCAGATAGAGATGAAAAGAGATACAGGAAGGGCTTACATTTTTCTTTCCCAAATGATTTTGATGGTGGTTACCTGCATACATGTTTTAAAATAGAATAGAATTCACATGAGCCGGTAGAAGAAAGTTTAAGATGAAGAAGGGAGGTAAAGGGATGGAATGAAACTTCACAAGAGGCAAAATCCAGAGCCTAAGTCCCTTTTCCACTGTAGTAACAGGGGAGGGAAGAATTGGGTACAGGGAAGTTTGTAGACGGAGTGCAGGGTATTGAGAGAATATGTTTTCTACCTTTTACTTACTCTCTGCAGAGGCTGAAGGCATTTACTCAGCAAGATGAGAGGAAGAGATCAGGAGCACATAAGGACTGAAACAGTCACTGCAGGTATGGGAAAGAGAGCAGACAAGAAACACACAAAACAATGCAATGCAATGAATGAATATGAGATGGAAGAAGATTTCTTTCTTTTAAAGCAGACACCAGCTAGTGACATGGGTTTCAATGGGTACTAACTGCTGAGCACTTGAGAGATTAAAACAGACATAATTATTTTTATTATATTTTATATAAAATACACATTTACATAAATTTCATTTTGGAAAGACCTAAGCAGAGCATACATAATCAGACTTAAATGGGAGAAATACTTTATGGGAAATATATTTCTAGCTGGCACAAGAAAAAGTAACAAAGTATGCATTTATATATAACTGATCAAAGTAGGAAATAAAAAACATGAACAAAGAACATGATGCAAGTAATTTTCTCCCTGATCAAAGGAGGGATCCATGTGAGTCACCAAGTCAGATGCTTACCACATTATAAAAGCAAGAGATGGCTTCTACAGATTACTTTAATTCCTTTGGAGGAAATCTTTAAAAATATTTCCCCCTGACACATAACAAAATGACCAACTTTTATGTGTATAGACTGCAAAATAATATTTCTGTCATATGAAAGCACTTGGGACAGTGCAGTCACTCTTATGGTTGTGTGTGTGTTTTGTGGCGGTGATTATCTTAATTTCTCAAATGAAGGGCAACACTAATCAGTTATCTCTTCAGAGGTAGAGGGTTTTCAGTCTGGTTTCAGGAGACACACAGAGCTTGCTAGTTTCACAGAACTAACCAGTCACTCCCTGGGTGACAGACATGGCCATGGCTGAGAGGCTCGGTGACCTGCCCAGGGTGGGGCGGCTCCTCTGTAGCTGAAAAGGCCTACCACCCAGATTTCCTGATTTTGGGACCGGGGCAACCCTCTTTTGGGCCAGCAAGGCAACCCCAAAAGGATGTTATGCACCCTGGAAACTTCCAAACATGACATAAATATGTACCATTTGCACCACCGAGAACGGGAAGAAACTCTTGGATTTCTGGACATAGATGTATCTTTCCATCTTGGGATAAATGGTGATCAAATAATGGCTAATGTGATGGATGCTGATTTTATGAGCTACATGCCCTAAAAGGTTTTAGCTGAAAGGATCTTTGGTGATAAAAATAACATATTTTTATATGAGCCATTTGATAAGCATGAAAATTATCAATTTTGTTCTTATTTTGCTGATATTAAAGAACTCCTTTGATTATAATTATTTCTTCTCTTTAAGTTAAAGAGGCTACCACAACCAAACAGAATGAAGGAAGTGCTATTTTTTGAAGGACTGTTCAACGTTTTTCCCTTTTACAACAAAACTTCAAGAATAATCATTAAAAAGTTATGTTATATATTTGGCATTGTAAGCTTTTATCTTACTCAATTGCAGCCTAAATGCAAGATTTGACAGGTATTTCTTCTCTTAAAATGCCAAAAGGTGTCAGGTAGTTACCTTTTGCTATTATTGGGAGATACCAACATGCAATTTAATCAAAGTAAATGTGATTTGGAAACTAGGTGAAAAATTAAAAACAAACCAACTACCCATAACTACATTTGCTCTGACTGTTGTTACGAATACCCTATAGATTTATTAATCTAAGATGCACATCCTTCACACATCAGATCAAACATTTTATTTTCCCCTCAAAAACGGATTCTAATGAGTACAAGAAATAATTAACAAAAGCTGACATGTGTGTAATCAAAACAGAGACATAAGTCTAGGGATACACTCTATGCCATGAACACCGCCAATGAGTTTTACATACTGGGTGCCTTGTCTGCTGTATATACATGGTAATTCTCCATCTGAGAGTGAAGAATTCTGAAAATGTGAGGTCAAATTTGACTGTAGTCCAATTGCCACCAGTGCAAACTGCCCCACCCACCCCACCTGTCAATCTTGAAACAATAGTCTCAACCAATCAACTGTGCCATGGATTATTTTTTAGAATTCTTTGGCTCATTTTAGTCTAGATTTAAAAGTGAAAATGGAGAAACATGGTAAAAGTCATAAAAGTTCCATTAAAGTTGTTAGCCTACTTCTCTAGCTTCGCTGCATATTAGCATCTGGACTAGGCAGCCAGCATCTCAAAGAGACTGCCCAAGGGGCCCAGGTGATCCAGCAGTCCCACCTGGCTTGAGAGCCCCTGTGTGTGAAGGAACAGTTGTTAACTATCAGCTGAATGTGGCTCTTTGATTTGAGGGGCCAGGAATGTTTAGTAGAGACAATAAGAAACCACACATTCATTTTTATTCCCCTTCATATTATAGTTTCTGTGGGTCGGTTGGTAAAGAACAGTTTGGATTTTCTCATTTAGTCTTGTTGAGAAGTACGGTACAACCACTACAAACCCCTCCATCAAGTGAGGTATGACCTGTGACGAGTGTCAGTCTCATGCTAGGGGCTGTGCTGTAATATAGGAGGTTGTCATTAAAGTGCTGGCTTTCGTCTTTGTTTTGTGATGAACTTCAAAACAAACAGACCCAAAAGAATATATACATCTCAGGATTCCCTAAAATAAAATTTCTTTTCCTCCAAGGTATTTGAATCTTTGGTTTACTTACGTTATATCACTAAACTGTGTTTTACGAATACCGTTAACAGCTGGAAAACATCTGGACCACTTAAAAAATCCTGAAGAATTCTTAAGGTTGAAATAAACTTGTAAAGCCATTCTCATGGCTCCTATATCAAAGGACTGCCACTTAATGGGAATCTTAAAGGCCAGGAGGGCTGGTTCTAGGTAGGACAGAAGGACAGGTTAGATTGGCAGTACGTGGGGGATATATGCACACAAGGGATTCAAAATGTAGCTGAGAAAAAAAAGGGAGTGTTGCTCAGAGGAACACAATCACAAATGAAACTCTGGTCACTGGAAGTGTTCAGCCAGACTAAAGCATCTCCTGTCTTGTCCTCGGCCAACTTCCCTCCCACTGAGGACACCTTACATATTTAAGGATCCAGTGCAAGAAGGAATTGCAGGACCCCTCATTTAAAATTATTAAAAATTTCAAGCAGGGCCTTCAACCAAGCACAGGGGCCACATGAACCTCAGGCCCATGAAGCCAGCTCTGCCGTTCCATCTCAGAAAGGGGACAGCAACTCTCCTGCCAAGGACACTTTTAGTAGGGGGCCCTGGATGTATCTCCACAACTAGCCAGGGGACTCTGATTTTATTGATAAGAATAATTCCACATAGCATTTCATGTTATAAGAACCAGATAAAAATAGTTATGAAATACACTTAATATCTTTGAAAAATAACATGTGATTTATTTTCTTATAGGCACCATTTAACTATGAAAACTATTTCATTGGCTACATCTCAGTGGCATTATTAAATCCAGATAAAAATGTCTGACCCAACAAACGGTGCTTACTTTTCATGTTCAAGGAGATGCCAGTGTGTGTGCACAGAATGAGCCAGAGCAACAGTGTGTGTGTGTGTGTGGGGGGGGCAGGATGAAGGGAGGCTGAGGGGCATAGGGAGAAGGGAGGGAGGGAGAGAGAGACAGAGACAGACAGACATGGGGAGAGAGAAAAGCACCCAAAAGAAGGTAGAACAAGTCTCCTGAAGGCCATGTGACCCCTTCCCTCAGAAAATTTTAGGCTATAGCCGCCATTTCAACCATTCTCACTAATGTACCCTCATACCTTTAGTGGCATTTCAAGTAAGGCATAATTGCTTTTCAAAATTTGGGACTTAGTCTTTTCCATTAACTTCCTAGGTGTGAGTCTTGGTTACAGATTATTCTAAAAAGTTGTGATTTAAGTCTCAGATACTGTTTTCTAGCTAGGGCTTCATCCTCCCCCCCCCAATTTGGGGGTGGATTGATAATTTAAAATGAACACTGTGGTACAGTGCTGGATTATTGATGCATACAAACACATGTATGTTAATTCAAATTCTGGAATCCTTTGCGTTTAAAATATGCCTTGCATCATCTCTTTACAGTGAAGTTCTTTTAACTAGACTTACCTTGACAAAAAAATAACACACAGGGCAGTGTTGAAAAGAAGCAGGCTTTTTACCCTATCCTGGCCTGAGCAAGTGAAATCCGCACACCTTTGGGCTATGACATCTGTAGGCCACCTGGCTTAGCCTGCAAACAGCACTCCCCAGAGTGGTTCCTCCTCCTCTTCTTCTTCTTCTTCTTTTTAATTTTTTTTTAAAAGATTTTATTTATTTATTTGACAGACAGAGATCACAAGTAGGCAGAGAGGCAGGCAGAGAGAGAGAGAGGGGAAAGCAGGCTCCCTGCTGAGCAGAGAGCCCGATGCGGGGCTCAATCCCAGAACCCTGGGATCATGACCTGAGCCGAAGGCAGAGGCTTTAACCCACTGAGCCACCCAGGTGCCCCATTCGTTTTTTATTTTTAAATTTATGATGACCAAATTAGAATCAGGTGTTCCAACTTCTTCACTTTCAAAATATATTACCACCCAAACACTGAACTCCACTTACTAATTTCTTTAGCTTTGGCATGTGAATCATCAAAACAAACTTTTTGAGGGGCTGTTAAAACTTTACATTGTAATTCAGATTTGTGATTTCTGTACGATCAGTTCTGAAAGCTGCTATTAAAACCACTATGTACAGAGAAAAAAATTTGTGTGTACATACATATATATTAAATATTTTATAAGTTACAAAATAAATAACACTAAAAAACAAATGTCAAATTGTTAAGTTCCACTTTGCTGGCCTCTGTCTTTTAAATATAAATATGTATTTTTATAATTATGAATTTAGACTTTTCTCTCCCCTAGATTTTTTGAGCATTCGCCAAGAACTCTCCAAAATTATAAATACAGAACCAAGAACTCTGGATTTCCATCACTCATGTTCTAAAGCACAGAATTCTCATTAAATTTCAGTAGACAAATCAATAGAGCTTCTCTTCCATCCTCTTCATAGCCTATGAAGATTTTTGTGATATATTGTATAGCGTTATCAGTGATTTAAATATAGTTTTCAAAAAATAATAAATCTCTGGATGACTGAATGTTAAGATAATAAAGTAGAACATTTCTCTTAGTTAATATCTTTAATATTTCTCATGTAGAATATACTATTTTTTTCTCCACCAAAATAACAATGTATGTGGAGTCAGAAACATTTATGATTCTAAAAGCACTTCTGAAATCTTAGAGCAGAATCACTACTCTAGTAATACTTGTAATAAAATTAAAATAATCTTAAACATTTCCATAAAGAAATTAGAGGAACAAAGATCCTTGATTTCCCCCAGGGATGAGAATACCCATACACAATCCCAGAAGCCTCCTTTTTGTTATATCGGGCAATGGGAAAAGCTTGCATCAGAGTGGAATTTAATTCACTCTTCAGTTGGGCTCTAGCAATATCCTCGGGGGGATATTAGACAAAGCTCATATTCTAGAAGATTCTACAAAAACTATTAGATACTCATTTCTAGTTCTGGAGAACTAAATGAGCTACCTCTTGGTTGAATTATCCAAATGGTTTATCCCAGAGATTTTTTCCTCTTTGACATATCTCATCTCACAAAGAAGAGCTGCTCTGATGTCAGAGCATTTAAGCCTTTGTATTTCTGGGACATAAAAGTCTACACTGAGATGGAATTAGATTCTTAGGTTGGAAAAGCAGAGAAACAGATGAAGGGAAATCTGGAATTAAAGCCAACAAAAATCTGTAAAATGTGTAGTAGTTGTTTTACTTCCTCTCAGATGGAGCCCTTGCTTGCTGTCTTCTTCCATGGAAATGCAAGTCCCTCAGCACAGGGTTACTAGCCGGCATCCCAAAACGTGCCTCCCTGAACTCAAGAGCGAGCGGAAACCTTCTCTGTAGTGCCCCTGCTGAGGTGAAGGCCTCCAACACTTCTTCCTCTTCCAGAAGCACCAGCACTGTCCCTCAAGACTAGGCAAAACACGGCTACATCTGATCCTTTTCTCGAACTTCTTGTAATCGTTTCTCTAGGCGATCCAACTTGGCGAGATTTTCCTGCAGCAGTTTGCTGTCTGGAACCAGCTGTAAGGCTCTCTCGTAATAAGCTCTTGCGGACACATAGTTTCCCTGTGGTGAAAAAGAGGAGACGACAATTATAGTCTGACCAATCAGAACGCTCTTGGAGAATGAGGAGACTAAGAGACAGACCTTCTGGCCCAGTTTAACAGGAATGTCCTCAGAAGGAAACCCTGTCTGCATGGGTAATTTTATCCTTATCTTTTGGTGCTTTTGGAGAATCCATTTGTTTTAAGTACCAGGCCAGTTGGAGAATGTGAAGGATAAGAGTTACACCGTAAGGTGAAATGGCAGAAAAACAGATTTTCAATTCTACTAATGTATGGTATGAGGCTATCATTTCATAGGGCTCTCGTGGGGTTGGTACTATTCCTTAGTAATCAAATGGAGCCATGGCTAGAGATGGGGGCTGGGGGGGGAAGGAGGGAGGGAGGAAAGAGAGGGATGTTTGTGGGAAAATGCGAAAGTAGTGATGATTAAATAGTTTGGATTCTGCTAGACCTGTTTAGTGGTGGAAGTTATTTTAATACCCAACTAACACAGAAGCAACATTTGCCTAATATGGGCTTTAATGTAAACATAAGTTTTTATAAAGTGAAAAGAACTGATAAGAATATAGAGTCAAATTTACCTAAGGTGCGTGACAATATGAACCTGCTGGATCTTCTTAAAGCAGGAAAGAAGGCATAGCACCCTTGACCTGCTAAAGATACCTGTCACCATCCTCTGTTGGCCCCCATCTGCTTTGTTCCATGGCTTTCTAACTGGAAATGATGTGTGCTTGTTCCAGATGGTTTCAGACAAATTAGTCATAATTGTTTTCCAGGCCCTTTCCTGCTACTAAACTTTACCTTCCTTATTTGGTTCACCCTCTTTCAGATCTGTGTCCTGCTATGTCTCAGAATTCTGAGTGTTAAGAGTTTTCTTCATTTCCCCACACTTTAATTTGCTCTATATTATTCTCCATTACAGCTCCATTCGGACAAAAACCAGTTACTCTCTGAATTCCCATCACAATTTAAAATAGCATCTCTAAGTGAGAGTTCTATGTAGCAACTAGAAACTAATATTCACTGAATGCTTAACTATCCTCCAAAAGAGCTAATGCGTGTTAAGAGCTCAGACAGGCTGACGCATAGTGAGTCCTCAGTCCAATGCTACCATTGTTGTCATTATTAAACAACCATCCAGGGTTGAATAAACATCATCCTTTTATTACAGTACTCACTCATCATATTGGTAAAGAGGAGAGTGGAAATGACAGAAAAGGAAATTGTAACTTTGGGAATCTAGGCTCTGACACATGTACAAATCAGAAAACATTTCTGATCATTAGCCCTGATTCTCATAAGAGGCTAAACAGAATTCTGAAGAGGTGAGACCCTGGATTTGCTTTATTCAATTATTATTTTTCATCAACTCCAGCATTTATCTTCCAAGTATCTTGTGATGTTTATTAGGCTTAGCACACATGTGCAGACAACTGAGTGCTCTCAAAATATGTTTTAGATTTAGAGTGCTCTCAAAATATGTTTATATTACAGCCGACTTTGAAATTTTTCTGCTGAGAGTCTTCTCTGAATGTAGGCCTCAGTCCGGTGCCTTGGCATTTCCTTCTCTGATTACCAGCTTTCTTTGTCCTTTCATGTAAAATCCACTGCTAGAGTTATCTTCTCTCCCTCAAATTGCTCTTTACTTGATTAAACTGGAAGCCTTGTTTTTTTTTTTTAAAGTTATATCCCTTGATTCAATGTCCCCAGTTCTGAGATGCTAAGATAGGGAATCTGAATTACCTAATTTCTAGAAATGTGCTATCTAACTCTACATGGCTGTTTAAGTTTCCATCAATTACAGTAAATTAAGAATTCAGTTGCTCGGTTGTACTAACCACATTTCAAGGGCTCAACACGCACATGGGCTAGTGGCTGCTGCCTTTGACAGTGCAGCTATCGAACACTTCTGACACCATGGAGAGTTCCGTACGATGCCATTCAAGAAAATGCACATAGGGCAGTACTGAAAATTGTACTTTGTGGTGTGGTCCAGTTGATAGAACTCTTTGATTATAAAGAATATATTTTAGCCTTTTTGGTCTATCCATTTCATCCTTTATGAAGCTTCATTATAATTATCTTTTATTATCAAGCAGTATAAGCAAGAGACAACTCCCTTCTCAACTCTTCATGCCACGACCTGGCAAAGCCTTATTCCAACTTGCAACCTTACCACAGCCCTTGGTACCCTAAGTTTCACCTGGGCTCAGGGAAGGAGTGTAGCCTGGAAAGAGTTAACACCACCTGATGCACACACTACCTGGCAGTGCAAAGAGAAAGATAATGACCGCTCTCTCTTCAGGACCTCCTAATAATCTGGCATCCTAACGGTACCATCTAAATGACCATATCCAAGCCATGTGCCCGGTCTATATACTTATACAGGATTATATCATAATGAATTTACTGATATTAGATGATTTTTCAATGACAAACATAGCAATTTTATACTGTTCAGCCTAATTCATGATGTTTGCAAAGATGAAAAACTGCAGAAACTAATTTTTAATCAGTGTGTTCATTACATTTCAAAATAATACACTCAATAGATCCTTCTTCAATCTCCAGATACCTTTTCAGGGGAAGTACCTCTAAAATTTTTTTTTAAAGATTTTATTTATTTATTTGTCAGAAAGAGAGAGACTGAGCACAGGCAGACAGAGTGGCAGGCAGAGACAGAGAGAGAAGCAGGCTCCCTGCCGAGCAAGGAGCCCGATGTGGGACTCAATCCCAGGACACTAGGATCATGACCTGAGCCGAAGGCAGCCGCTTAACCAACTGAGCCACCCAGGCGTCCCAGTACCTCTAAATTTAAAGCAATGGATTCACTCGTTAATCTGAGAATTCAATGAATGTACTATTCTCCTTGTATTTCCAGACTTTTTGGAAAAGTCTTGAGTGTACTTACTGTACTTTTTTAAAAAAAGATTTATTTATTTGTGTGTGTGTGAAAGAGAGAGAGAGACAGAGATAGAAACAGAGAATGAGCAGGAGGAGCAGAGGGAGAAGGAAAGAGAATCCCAAGCAGACTCCATGCTGAGCTCTGAGCCCAACATGGGGCTGGATCTCATAACCCCAAGTTGAAACGAGTCAGCCGCTTAACCAACTTCACCACCCAGGTGTTCCTACTTATTATACTTTTTAAATTAAAAACTGAACCCACTGCTTTAAATGCAGGCCCATGTCATCTAAAAACATATTGAGGGGCGCCTGGGTGGCTCAGTGGGTTAAAGCCTCTGCTTTCGGCTCAGGTCATAATCCCAGGGTCCTGGGATCGAGCCCCACATCGGGCTCTCTGCTCTGCAGAGAGCCTGCTTCCTCCTCTCTCTCCCTGCCTGCCTCTCCTGCCTACTTGTAATCTCTGTCTGTCAAATAAATAAGTAAAATCTTAAAAAAAAATATATTGAACATATTATTTTAAAATATAACTATTTAATATATTATTTAAATATTTAAAATTATGTTACTTTTCTCTATCTCTCCCTCTTCCTTCCTTCCTTCCTCCCTCCCTCCCTCTCTTTTTTTCTTTCTTTCTGGTATTTTTTAAAAAATATTTTTAATTTTATTTATTTATTTGAGAGAGAGAGAGAGAGAGATCGGGAGAGGCAGAAGCAGACTTCCCGCAGAAGCAGGGAGCCCGATGCGGGGCTCAATCCCAGGACCCTGGGATCACGACCCGAGCCGAAGGCAGATGCTCAACCAACTGAGCCACCCAGGCGCCCCCTTTCTTTCTGGTATTTTTTTCCAAAATTTATTCGATGTGATTTATGATCAAGCTTAAGTAAGTTAATAGTGCTAGGCACCCTAGATCATTAGGATCAGCACTCAGGTTATTCTGCTCTGATAAATGTCCTGTTTATTCCTCTATTAGAGCACAACTCTCAGTCACATTATTCCCTTCCAGCTATATGATCACGAGTCACCTTTCTGTTTTGTTGTGTTTCTGAGAGTGACCAGTTTCCACTTAATAGTAAATCCTATTGGGCTTTTATTTAAATGCTAATTACTATATTACTGTTTTATTAATATAAAGACTGATAGAAGCCTGAAAATAGGTTAGCTAAATAAGAGTGATCCTTTAAAAACATGTCAGACCACGGCATGTCTCTGCTCAGAGTCCTCTAAGGACCCCAACTCATTCAGCATGGCATAAAAGCCAAAAACCCTGTATTCCCCTTCAAGGCTCTGCATGATCCTGCCCCTGTCACTTAACTTTGACTCCGGCTTCTACCATTTCATCTTACTTGCCTCTGCCCTGTTCTTCAAACACAGCAGGTACTCTCATACCTCAGGACCTTTGCATATGTTCTTTCCCTGTTTTGCCACATGGCTTTTTTCCTTCAGGTCTCTACTCAAAATCACTTTTTTTTTTTTAAAGATTTTATTTATCTATTTGACAGAGAGATCACAAGTAGGCAGAGAGGCAGGCAGAGAGAGAGGAAGGGAAGCAGGCTCCCTGCTGAGCAGAGAGCCCGATGCGGGGCTCAATCCCAGGACCCTGGGATCATGACCTGAGCCGGAGGCAGAGGCTTTAATCCACTGAGCCACCCAGGCGCCCCTCAAAATCATTTTTTAAAGTGAGGCCTTCCCTACTGGCGACAACGTGGATGGAACTAGAGGGTATTATGCTTAGCGAAATAAGTCAATTGGAGAAAGACAACTATCATATGATCTCCCTGATATCAGGAAGTGGAGATGCAACGTGGGGGGGTTGGGGGGTAGGAAAAGAATAAATGAAACAAGATGGGATCGGGAGGGAGACAAACCATAAGAGACTCTTAATCTCACAAAACAGAAGGTTGCTGGGGGGAGAGGGGTAGGGAGAGGGTGGTGGGGATATGGACATTGGGGAGGGTATGGGCTATGGTGAGTGCTGTGAAGTGTGTAAACCTGGCGATTCACAGACCTGTACCCTTGGGGCTAATAATACATTATATGTTTATAAAAAAATTTAAGAAATTATTTAAAAAAATAAATAAAAAATAACGTGAGACCTTCCCTAACCACCTTAATTTTAAATTTCAGCCCTTACTCCACGGCACTTCCTATCTCCATTCTCTTTTTTCTCCATAGCACTATGATATATTTTACATATAGATGTAGGTATGTATGTGTTTATTTATTTATTGTCTCTTTTACTAAATGTTAGCTCCATGAAGACAGGAAGTTCTGTCTTACTTGTTTGGTGTTCTATTCCTAGTGCCTGAAGAAAGAGTACCTGGCCCATCACATGCTCTGTATAAATGTTTGTCAAATGAATGGATGAATGAATGAATGAATGATAGTGAGTCTCTGAGTTCATTACTTATAGGCAGCAGCCTTCCCAAGGGTCATTTTTGATGATTCACTCAAAGATAGCTTTTCCTTTTGGAAAAACAATAAGCAAACCCACAAATAAACAACCTTGCATTTCAGTAAATGATTGGGGAGTAAAAGATACACTAGGTACAAGAAATAATAAAGTAATATTTAAAGTAACACTGTACTCTTGACCATGAGTTAAGCTGTAGGACAATGAGATCCAGGAAGCTCCAACAAGGGGCAGATTTTGTTTGCTGTATGATGATAATTCTCGTAGGTACACATGGTTTTATGTTCAATAAAATCATGGAATATAATTTGTATAGACTTAGTTTGCAAATGACTTCATGATATTTAATATCTGGATAAAACAAAGTGAACATAAATTATGCTGATTTCCCTTTTAAACACATAAGGCTTTTGGTCTTTAAATAATTCAAAGAGGGAATTAACAATATTTTCTCAATCTTTTGAGAGAAGACAGAAAGAGAAAATGGAAAGAAAAACCCAGATCCCTTGGAAGTGAATTATTCTCCTACCTTGATGTGTTGAATTCCACCCATGTTCATCCAGGCCTGGGCTTGATCTGGATTTAGCTCCACAGCAGCTTTATAGCTCTAAATATACAAGAAACTTTTTCAGGTTGAGAAAGGAGAACCCACGTTTAATGCTACAGGACTGTGGAAACCACTTTCTTCCAATGTGAGAATGTAAATGGTTAACACAATGAAACCCGACACTACTAGCTCACAGGTGTTCCCGTTTATTTCAATTATGTTTCAAAACTGATGACTGGGAAGTGGAGGAAACTGAAATGTGTAATTTGCCGGCAGAAACTGAGGATGCCCACAGGGAATCCAGGTGATTTTATTATAGTGCATCATTTCTCACTGGCCTTGACCCGCAAGAAAACTCTTTTGGATTTTTTCGCTATAAATGGAGTTTGTAAGAATATACTTTTTCAATGATCACAGACTCTTTTAGAATCTTTTCCTATGTAGCTCAGCCCTTTCACAGTATCACTGGCCTGGTTATTCACCCTGTACCGAAATCCTTGCAGTGACAGGATGCTCATTCCTTCCTTGAGGACATCTATCTTCCTAGGGGATAGTTTCAATCATTAAAAATCCTTCCTCTATCTTCTGCCACAGGTCTTCATATGTCTGAAGAAAATTACTTCTCTCTCAAATACCTCTTTTGGTCTGGAAATATGTATCCCTTAAATGTAGCATCTGTGAGGCATACTGGTAATATTTTGCATGTTGTTTTATATCACCACTGGGTCTTAATTTAAGAGTGGTCACCTTAAATAAAGCTAATGGCTATGAGTGCTGCCTTCAATTACAAAGCTAAGTATCTGTGTGTCTATTTTAATGCTCTTTGCTATTTTCACTGATGAACAGCTTCATAAAGTAAACAGAATCTGGTCCATCCCTCCTCCTGTTTTAAGAGAAACAAGCAAACAACAAGAAACTATACTTCTAAAGAGCTGGTAAAATAAACCTGAAGAATGTGTCTCTTAGGTTAATTTATATCAACAGAGATGAGAGTGTAGGGTAGAAATTAAGAACCTGCATTCAAATCCCAACTCCATCTCTTACCCTCTGTGACCTTGAACAAGTTACATAACCTCTGAGTCCCAGTTTATTCAACTATAAAATGGAGACAATGACCATAGCTTTCTTATATGACTATTGAGAAGATCAAATCAAATTACTTAATATGTGTAAATCATAAAAATGCTACTCATAGCCCTATTCCTAGCTGTCACAGATGTAGCCACTTTATTTATTAATTGATTGGTTGACTGATTTTAAGTAGACTTCACACCCAGTGTGGAGCCCAATGAGGGGCTTGAACTCACAACCCTGAGATCAAGAACTGAGCTGAGATCAAGAGTTGGACGCTTAACTGACTGAGCCACCCAAGCACCCAAATCCAGTCCCTTTAAAATGATTATCTGATTTATAGTTAAAGCAACTAGAAAATACTTTTGTTTTTAATACAATGTATAAGATACAGGTATCAGATAACATCATAATTAAATTATATATTCATTAAATTGTCATTTTAAAATGCTCACATGTTATGGTATTAAAAATGTTCACAGGGCAGAACCATAAGATACCTGGGAATAAACCTAACCAAAGAGGTAAAGGATCTGTACTCGAGGAACTACAGAACACTCATGAAAGAAATAGAAGAAGACACAAAAAGATGGAAGACCATTCCATGTTCTTGGATCGGAAGAATAAACATTGTTAAAATGTCTATACTACCTAGAGCAATCTATACTTTTAATGCCATTCCCATCAAAATTCCACTGGTATTTTTCAAAGAGCTGGAGCAAATAATCCT